>VZZY01022684.1:46221-102853 GCA_013400335.1 Eurystomus gularis
CTCCTTTAAGTACTGAAAGGCCACCAAAAGGTCTCCCTGGAGCCTTCTCTTCACCAGGCTGAACAAGCCCAACTCTCCCCACGTAATTTCTCAGAGGTCCTCAGATTCCACTGCTCCCATTAAAGCTCACTTGATATAAGGCAACATGGTGCGAAATTTCCTAGGTGAGTTCCCCCAAACCTGTAGTGCTTGTGTGAAAACATCATGCAGTACGAATGCATCCATTCCCATGACACAGGGAGATGGAGTGGAAATGTAGGGTGCATGGTCATGCAGGTAACAGGTTGACACAGAACTCTTGTTATGTTACTGGCTTAGTATTTTTTTTATTCCTGTATGGATGGCTTCTATACAAGCTTTGGGAGATGCATTACTAACACAAGGTGAGGTTTTCTGGTTAGTCTTAGTAAGCTAATACCAGTTTAAATCCTTTCTGTTCCTCAATCAGTTTGTTCCTCAGCAAATTCTATTGTCTCCATTGTGAAATTCACATATTGCATTGTACTTCCTCTGTGAGCAGGCTGAAGAATAAGACTATTTGTTCTTCTGCACATTTCTTCAAAGATAACTTCCACTTTATTTGTCCTTTGCAACTCTCCTAGAAAATTTCCTCAAGAAACAAATAGAAGGACACACAGGTTGGGTCTACAAACAAACTTCTTGGTACTCGCAGAACGTATGTTGTGATGAGGACATTTGCTGCAGCTTCTACCCATGGAGACCTGGGTGGAAACCAGCCCAAGTGATAGATGGCATAGGAGAGAGTTGCTCCAGCACAGGGGAAGAGTTTTCCAGCCCTTATGTTGTTCTTCCCTTAGGCACAGCCCTGAGTTTGGGTTTTTTTGGCAGATAGGCAGGCAAGGTGAGCTCCATGTGGACAGGGGTCAGTTCCTACCTCCTGGGAAGGAGCATCTACTCAGCCATCCACACAACCAGGCTGTGAGGTACTGTAGTGCTTAAGGACAGTGGCATGGGACCAGCTCCATGCTCATTCCTCAGGGGTTGGGCAATGTTTGAAGGACAGCTAGAGATGTCCCATCTCCATTTCCACCCCCAGCTGTGGAAAGACCATGCCATGCCTGTGGAGAGAGGAGCCCTTGATGTCGGTGAGGATGTAGCTCAATGAGGATGTAGGTATTTCTGGAGAGATCTGGTGTTTGGGGCTGGACTCCGCTCAGAGACGCACTATGAGAGCCCCAGAGGAGCTGGCACAAGCTGCAGAGCGGGAAATCTCCCATTACCGACTTTTCAACACATTCATTAGAAACCTGGAGAAGAAGAATTTTGCTGATGATGCTCCGTTGTGCAGAATGATAAAGCTGAGGGACGACTGTGAAGAACTGCAGATTCACTAACTGGGTGAAAAATGATGCACAAAGGGGAAGTAACCCAAATGCCACATCTGAGATGATGGACTCTGGCTGATGATGAGTGCTTCAGAATGAAATCCCAAAGTTTTGATGGACAGTCTCATGAAAGCAGCAGTCCATTGCTCAGGAGCATAAAAAAAGCTGAAAGACTATAAGGAATTGTCAGGAAAGGAAAAGAGCATCACAATGCTGCAGCACAAAGCCACCATACTCCTGTGTCCCGGATGCTAGGTGCAGTTTCAGACTTCCTATCTCAGAAGGGATACAACAGACCTGGGAAAGCTTTGGGGGGAATGAAAGATCTGGAACGGCTTCTGTAGAAGGACTGTATAAGCCAGATCTATCTGTTTGTACATGACCTCCTGCTATAAAAAATTAGAGTGTTATCTAAGGGCACTAACTTCAGCTGGAGGTAGACTCAGGTTGGACAAGAGGAGGGTGTTCGTCTCAAAACACGTGCCCTGCACGGTCCCATGGTGCGTGGTTTTGGAGATGTGAGGAGTTTTTGTGAGTTTCAAAGAGAGATGAACAAGTTCATGAACGAGGCCTTCATTCAAGGGTACTGATGCTTCCAAAACGACCTATTTCTTAAAATCTCTGAGCAGCAAAGTACCAGAAGCTGTGAGAGCACCTGGGTGAACTTTCCCTGCATGCTTTTCTTATTCTTATGGCCTTCCTAGGTTTTTGGCCAGAGTTCAAGACAGGATCCTGAGCTCAGCAGATTTGCACCAATACTGCCATTTTAATGTTCTTCTGACACAGGAAACCAAAGAGACATTCCCTTGTGAAGACGGATGTAATGAGCAAGGCATCATGCATGAGTGATTTCTGCTTTACATCCTGATTCAAGCAAAACATTTCGTGATGAAGCTTAGAGTTCAGAGAGGGAGGGATGGAAAAAATAAAAACCTCAAAGTTGTGTGAAAGTGTAAAAATGCACTCCATTTCAGAAAACTTGTGTTATTAGGCTTCCGAGTAGGACTACAGGATATCTCACAGTCCAGTCATTTATGGCGTGAATTGGTAAGCAATATTCACAAGATAAAACCACCAAAATGCTGAATAAGCAAAGAAACATGAGCCGTTTGCTCTGTGCTCACAGCTTATGTTGCCAGCAGAAAAGGGTCTGTCTTCTGGGTGATTCACTTGCTGCCATTTGGCTCCAGTTCAGAGGTGAGGGTTTCGGAATTACTCACAGCCCCGTGCTAATGGATCGGAAGTCGTGTAGCACTATTGAAGTATCTTGCAGCCTTGGCCCCTTTGAACCCACAGGACATGCTGCGATGATGACTTAAAAATGAGACCTTGCCGCTTTATTTTTACCAACTTGATGAAAGTTTCATTCCAGTTTTGCATGAGTTCTCATTCTAGGTGTTTTACATGTTGTATAGACGGTTTCCTTATGGCCGATACTGATGAAGACTCAACGACACAATCTCAGCACCTGACTCTGAAGAGACGAGTGGGCTTTAATTACTGATGATATGGTGCTCTTAGTCATTACCCAAGCATCACAAAGACTTTTCCGTAGTACTAGAGCCTCTCTTTTCTAATCCAACTCATGCAAGTAAGGAAAAGGTTTTGGTGCAGAGTCTTTGGGGCATGGTCTGGCAGAGATGGGACAAGGTAGAGTGAGCAGGCTTAAACTTCTAACAATTGCAATCCTCTTTTTCCTCCCCTTCATTGACTTCTTCCCCACGGAACAGGGGTATTAAGTGAGAAAGACATGTATTTGTTGGTGGGAGATGGGAAAAATTGATAGTCCTGTCGTAGAGGAACTGGACTGCTGTTGCCATGATGGTGCGAATGCTTGCAGCTAGAAACTTCTCACTGCCTGGTCAAATCCAAAAGAACAGGTTGCTGGTCAAACCCAGGAGTATTAGAAACAACTCCGTGAGAGATTTTACACTCAGATGATACCTGTGAGTGTCTGTTCAGCTCTGCAGGGCCAGGAAACCTTGAACCAGAGAGTTGAGATCCCGCTCCCCTCTATGCCTGAGCAGCCAAAGATCAGCATTGCAACCTCTTTGATGAAGTGCAGGTCCAGTGGGGTAAAATAATGGGAAACCACCAAGTTTAAATTGCTCTCATTGCACAGATTTTTTTTTCTCAGTGTGTTTTTGGTTTGTCTTTTCCCCGTATACCTATGAAGCCACATTAAATAGTGCTAGTTTTGTGTGATCTTCACCATCTCCAACATAAGCTCAATTCACATTTGTCCTTGGAGTCGCAGTTACGTTTGCGTAAGCACAGTGCCTTTGCTGAAACTAGAACCTGACACGAGACAAAAAAAGAAAAAACCCAAAGCCATATAGTCGTATATCTAAAACATTTGTACAGGGAAAGTTCGGAAGCCAGACAAAATTATTTGTTATTGTGCCAGACAGTTATTTTTAAAGCTCCCAAATGTGTTCCTTTTCCTTCCATGAGTCTGTCATTAAAAGTTACAACACACCCTGCTTAGACTTTTTTCTCAAGGTGTAAAGTTTTGCCCACCAAATGCTCCAGAAGAAGCTGGAGGGGTCACAGGAGACTGCTCTCTCATTGCCATAGATGCCTCAGCCTTGCAGGGTTGGAACTCTAGTAGAAAATACATGATGGCATCTTGTTCAGTGTAGATGGATTTACGAGGTGACTGCGACTATGAAGCCACTTGAGGCTTCCTTGCCAAGCCAAATTCTGCTGCCAGGGGTGCAGGCTGAGCCCCAAGATGTATTGCATTAATGCATCAGCCTGGTGCTTCTCTTCTGAAGAGGGGAGATGTGGTCACAGCAAAGCAGGCACATCCAGATTTCCTCCAAATTAGATGTGCTTCACTGGTAGCCAGCAGGAGGCTTAAGGATGGGTTGAACAACTCTGTTGCCCCAGTCTGCACCTGCCGTCTCTGGGCTACCATGGGACACAGCTTCCAGGTCATAGCATGGACATTACAGCTGCTCTTCATGCTGTCTTCATGGATGGTGCCTTCTGGTCAGATCTGGCCAGAGCTCACCAGTGCAGTGTGAAGCTCATCTTTGCTACAGGTTGCTACTCTCATCATTGGAGCAATCTCTTGGTGGGTGATGAGGAGGAAGAGTGGCTCTTGCAAGGAATCATGGGTTTCTCCAAGAGCCCTGGCTTTGTCCCATGTAGGACCACTGGTGACAGCTTCCCTAATCCCTGTGTTTTCTGCTGGCGGGAGGCTTGGCTCGTTTCTCTCCACTTTTCAACTACATGGCCACCTTTGTTTGCTCCATGGAGCCTCCTTGGCCAAACAAATCTTTTTATTAATACTCATCAGCAAAATTATAAACAGATACTGAGTTAGTTATATCCACAGGCTCTGATTATTTGACCTTTAGTTTCTATTGACAATGGCAAAGTAAACAATATCTGTAGTGACTCCACACTGGTTTCAGCCAGGAATAAACAAGAACATGAGATGCACACAGAGAGCTAGAAGTTATTCAACCAGAGACCTAAAGCCATCAAAACTGGCAGCTGCAATAAAAATATTGATGCATGCAGCAATGACTCTCTTGCAAAAGGCTGCTCTTTGGTCATCTTGCAGGCAGAGATGGGTTTGATTAGCATGGATCTGCCCAGTGGTACAGACTTGGGCTAGAGTGAACTCGAGATGGGCATCGCATCTTTCAGGTCAGGTTTTCAGATGAGCCCTGGAGCCTGCAGCTCCTTTTAGGAGTGTAAATGGGCAGTGAAGTTTCTGAAAAGTCTGTGAGGGTATCTTGTAGGTACTTAATCACTGGGCATCTTCATCTGAATACTTGGCCAGCCCCCAGCAGCCCTTCATGTTTCTGAAGCTGTCACCTACAAGCTCTTAGGGCAAGGGAACACTGGTAGATGTACTAAGGACAGTCTTGCTAATGACCAGAAGGCCTCTAATACTGCAAAACAGAAGGTGCAAGGAGAGCTTTCCAAAGAGCTTCATTCTGTAGGATCCCTGTTGGGGTTTGGTGCCTCTTATCCCACTTCAATTTCATGGAGGGGCTCAGCTGGGATCTAAGAGTGGGTCCTTGGCCTCCCATCTGAACTGGCTATGTTTGCTGTGCATTTCTGCAACCCACCAAACCCTCCTATGAAGCCCAGCTCAGAGCGTTTTGGTCAGAGGAGCTGAAAAATGATTGTAGTGTAGATCTTTGCAATAAGCTGTCTTAGCGAAGGATGCAGTTCTTGCCAGATCAAAGTGAGTCTATGAATGCCTTGTTAGGAGGGGCAAATCAGAGCGTGCTCATACCTGTAGAGTATACCTCCAAACTAGAAAGCACTTAGCATGACTGAAGGTTAACTCTTGACCTAATCAAGTAAATATTTAAAATTTAAATCTTAAAATTAAAATAGAAACCTCCAACGTCTGGATTCTTGAGAGACTTACATGTCCACTCTACTTCAAAAACTTACCTAAACAGCATATGTACCTAAGTTTCTTTGCTCTGAGGGTGGTGAGACACTAGAACAGGTTGCCCTGGGAGGCTGTGGATGCTCCATCCCCGGGGGTGTTCAAGGCCAGGTTGGTCTAGTGGGAGGTGTCCCTATGTGGTCCCTTCCAACCCAAACCATTCTATGATTCTATGATAAGATGACAGCCCAAATTACTGGTATCTGTACAAGAGTTGCAGCTACATCCGCAAGACAAAGCCAGTGCCCTCTGCAAAGCCAGCTTTCCGCTGATATGAGAAATCTTATGAGGGAGAGAACTGTCTCTGGAGGTTGTGCTGAAGAAATCCCAGCTCTAAGTTCAGATCCTTCAGCAGGTAAGTGCAAAGCACTTGTTAAAGCACCAAGCAAGCCATCATCCTTGTGCTGGCCAGTTGTGGTAGTCCACTTTTTGATCTCAGGTGGCACTTCCCAGTTTATAGTTTGAGTCTGTATCAACAGACTTGTTTAATTTTCTGCCATCCCAGAACAGCAGTGTTTGCAATACTTCACAGTTTTCCTACAATAAACAGGTGCTTCTAATGCTGGAATGAGAAAAAAAAGATTTGTACAAGGAGAAGTGTGGAAGCTCGGAGCTCGTCTGCCAACACCACCCAGAAAGAGCCCCATCCCTGTGAGCCCTCATCCTTTAGACTAACTGGTCCTAAAAGGAGGTATGCTGGTAACAAATTGAAGTGAGATGAACAAGAAGCAAGTTAGGTCCTTCCTCCACCCTCAGAGTGGCCTCTCCAAAAGCACCTCACCCAAGTGGCTTACACAGATCTCCCGGTAAGGAGATCTTCAGTGAGCAACGGTGTGAGCTCCTCCTTATGGTCACCTCCTGCAGGATCCACCCCTCCCTTCACTGAAATGAGGGATGCTCTAGCATCTGATACACCACTTGCCTGGGCTGCGGCACTCAAGGACCATGCCCTGTGATCTCTGTGAGCTGTCTCAAAAAAGCCCTTGTGTTGGCTGAATCAAAGCCGTTGATTTCCACTCATGTGGAAGAACAAGCCACCTCTGCTCTTTATCTTTTTGAGATGAAAAAATCCGTTGTATTGGCTTTTAAAGAGTCATTGTTAAGGCTGAGAGGTTGGCCTACCATACACCTCTTTCTGAGTTGATGGCCCCTTGAGTTTATTCATATGAAGCAGTGTTTTTGTCCACCACAAGCCCTCGTTTAAGCTGGAAGCCTTTGCTGAAGTGTTCTTGGTAGTGAGAAAGCACAACCCCAAAAAACAAAGCTGAGGCAATATATTTTTTAAATGATACAACTGCTCCAAAGGTAGATCATAGCATCAGACGCAATGCCCTGGCCTACTTTTCGCCCTTCAGATCGAGCAGAGATAGCGTTAGTTCAGATGGGTTTCATGGTGTTACTTAAGACTGATCAGAAATTTTCTAGCAGAAACTTTTTTTCCGTGAAAAATAGTTTGGAAAATTGCAATCTCATGAACTTGAAACAATTTTCAGAGAGGAGCTCTCAACAGATCTTGAGCTGGAGCAACAGGTCCTTTCCCAGGCAGCTGGGTTTTCACCAGACAACTTTCCAAGCCCTGGGATCCCAAGGGGTGAGAGTGATCCCACTCCCTAGTTTTGGAGTGAAACTGAGGGAATCAGTGATCAGAGAGGCCAGGGAATGAGCTAGGACAGTGGCTGGGAAATGAAGTTTTGACTTCTCCAGGGTGGGCAGTCAAGGTACCCACCACCCACAACAGCCTCAAGGGATCTTGTGGTGTATATTTCACATTGTGCTTCAGGGCTTCAGAAAGGAGGTATTGCAGGATTTCTGCTCTAAAAAGAAAAAAAAAAGGAAAAAAGAAAAACTAAACAACTAAATCAAAGAAAATTAGCAGTTTGGTCTTTTCTGCCTAATTTGGACCAAGCGTGTTCAGAAAGTCAGAAGTTTTCTCCAACTGGAGCTGGGCATCCTATTTGGCTCTGCTATTAACCTCTCCATCTTGCCCATGGGGAAAGGCAAACACAATTTTTTTTCTAATTGGTTTATTTTTAGAGATTATCTGAAAACTATCTATTTCTCTCTCGGTGGAGGGGACCCAGGTGGGTCTGTAGTCCAAATCCCAGGCACCAGAGCTGGGTCTGGTTAGCTGTGGTGTGGCTGCTCTCCCTTGGGGTGCTTCTCCTCCGTCCATGCCCATGCTGTGGCCCAGTGCTGCTCTCAAGACTTTGCCCATAGCCAGACTTGGCAAGCCCAGCTGTGTGTTTGGAGGTGCTGCTGGTGGGTATTTAATGATGACTGAGCTGAGACTAGGCAGAATTCATCTCCCCTTGATGGTTTTGTTGAAGATGTGTTTTCTTCTGGATGCTGCAATCAAATCCAGCCACACTGGACACAAAGCAGCAGCTGGTGCTTTTGATTGTGTTTGCATTTTTATACAGGGGTTTCTCAGGAATAAATCTGAGAAGACCTACTCATTTGTCCTGCTCTCTTTGCCATCACATCAGCCTGTCTTGTCAAGTTTCCAAGACTGTTCCTTGGTCCCTTGTGTTCCACCAGTAACTAAAATCTGCCCTTCCTCTCCTACATGCTAATGTAAAATAGTTGGTAAAGTGAAACATCTCTAGACCTGTGCAAAACCAATGAGCCTGGGCTCTGCTAGGTAGGTCTTCCATTGAAAATTTTCCCCGGCATATTCACTGGCAGGACAGTAGGGAAGAGATACTACCTTTTAATGGCTGAGGAGAGCTCTCCAGGGGTCTCTAATCACCCTAAGGCTGTACAAGGAGGCTTGAAATTCAGGTGAGGTGGGTGTTGGCTGTGACACCTCTGAGCCACACTCTTACCTTCAAACACATCTCTCAACATGCACTCAAGGATTTGCTGGCATTTCCCAAAGCCCTTGGCAGGGAGTTAAATGCTCTACAAGTCTGAGGATGCTCCTAGATGAATAAAAGCCTCCTGAGAACAAGCCACCTTCCCCCAAATCCACCTGACGTGTGGTTTGGGTGAGACTGGTGTGTCCCAGGTATTTGCAGCAGAGTCATGGAGTGGCATTTGAAGGAAGTGCTGGGGAAGACGAATGGTTATGCCTCTCTAGAGGAATAAATGAGGAAAGCCAGTTTGTCACGGTGGAAGATTATGGCTGCTTGTAGGTATTAGTATCTTTCATTTTCAACACAGAAAGGGTATGACCTGTGGTGCCTCTACCGCAGGCATCTCCAAGAACAAGACCTGCCCAAATGAAGAGGAGCAGCCTTTGCCATGACTCCAAACCAGAAAGGGTGGTGGCAAAACTCAGCAATCTGCGGCCAAGGTTTGCCTGGTATTCCAAGGAAAGGCTTGAGTGGATGTTTAGTTGGATTTTAGCATGTTTTAGCCTCACCTCTTCCTCTGAGCTTTCTCCCTCTCCATTTTGGGAACCTTTCTGCTCCCAATCCCACCCAGCCTGTCTCTCTGAGCAGGGAAGTAAAACCCCGGATCTCATTGCTTTGTAACCAGATAGGATAATGTTAATAATTCACAAGCAGTCCAAAGAAACCTCAAACACCAAAGCACCCACAATGAAAGTGAATGTCTTTGAAGCCTGTGCAAAAAGCTCTGGTTCTAGTATAATGACTGCAAAGAATAATGTGCATGTCTCGGTTTAATGTGCTTCAATCTGAACTGAGGATGACTAATTAAGCAGATAATTCAATGCCTGATATAGTCAAAGGGTTACGGTAGCTGCATGCGCTGACCTTTCAGCGGTTGTGCACTGGCTGGCTCTCCCATCCCTCCCCCATAAGCTGAGACAGCTGTAAACCTCTCCTCAATAATGAGACAATTGTAATATCCAATTTATTTCCCATCAAGAATCAGCCTGGAGCAGGCTTAAGTGGTCCGAGGAGCTGGGTGTGCAAAGCCCATCTGTGCCTTCCTGCCACGACCCAGCCGCTGCTCACCCTTGGACCCATGAGAGCACTGGGGACAGTTGCAAGTGGAGAAATGCCTCTGGTGCTCTCACTCCAAGCAGTGTTTGGCCCCGGCATTTCTAGGATCCCTTCTGCAAGATGAAAATAGCAACCCTATTCCCTGTTTGCCTCTCACCAGCTCTTCCCATCCCCGGTTTTCCCCTGGGTGCAGGAACAAAGAGTGGGGAAGAGGGCATGAAGTTGCTGACGTGTGTGGTTGGATTTCAGTTTGAACACTGTCCAGAAAGGAGCACCAAGTATTAGTAAACAGATTGGGATGGCGATAACTCTGCTTTTCCATGGCAGCAATCTCCAGTGTTTTTTCCACTAGAGAAGAAGACCAACTTGGTTCTTTGCTTAAACTGGAGCTGCTCAGATCCTGGATCCCCGTCACATCCTGACCTTTCAACTCAGGCCTCTTGCTGTGGGGGCATGTGCTGCAGCTCCTGACTTTGTGCATAGAGTCGTGTCCTGCAGAGCAAAGAGTTCATGCTTTTGTGCATGCCCAGGAGATTACAGGACCCTACTTCCATGTCCAGCATATCTGTAATGATCCAGGCTGAGAAGGAAAGGATGGAGATGTTTGGCCTATTTTGCTTCTCAAAAGATTATGAAGCAGTTCCTTGCCATGCATTGAAGAGGGAATTATTGCTTACAACGGGCACTTTGGAGCAATGAAGAAAGGCCTGTCAAGTCCTGGTGGTTCAAGCTGCAGACACTCATGTTAGAAAAAAGACCCAGGAGTGAATCAAGCACTGTAGTACGTAACTGAAGTCCTAGTTTTACCATTTCTTGGCACCTTCAAGTCAAGCCTGGCAGCCCCTCTGGGATAAATGCAAGCTGCTCATCTTGCAATAACTGGGGGAAATATAATGGCCTGTGATTCTGGAGGACTGAACTGATGATTCCTTCTGGCACTGTGCAGCAAACCTTGTTTCTGCTCCCTTCACTTTGACGTCCACTCATTAAGGTCAAATTTATGTCCTTAGAACAGAAGCATGGAGTCATGGACTAGTTTTGGAAAGAAGACCTCGTTTTGTCCACATCTCCCACCACAGGTGTTGATGCAGATGGAGGTGCCACCAGCATCAAGAAAAGCAATTGAGAAGATGAGGGTTAAAAATGAGGCTTGTGAGTAGAAAAGGAGTTTTGATGAAACAATCTGTGTATTGGACAAAATGCCTGCCTGATCCACAGCCAACAGCAACCCTAAAAGCAAAGAAGGAGGAAAAAGAAATAGAATTTGTCTCTTTTCCTGTTAAACTTAATGAGATGGTGTGAGAAACTGTATAATTGAATAGTCCTTGACTTGACACACTAAGGCCTTTGACAGTGTCCCCCACAATATCCTTCTCTCCAAGTTGTTAGAGATGTAGATTGGATGAGTGAACTGTTCAGTGGGTAAGGAACTGGTTGGATGGCGTCATCCAGAGAGTAATGGTCAATGGCTCACTGCCCAGATGGAGATCAGTGACAAGTGGTGTCCCTCAGGAGTTTGTACTGGAACCAGTGCTGTTCAGTATCTTCGTCAATGACATAGAAAGGGGATCAAGTGCACCCTCAGATCACACCAAGCTGAGTGGTGAGGTTGACATGCCTGAGGGACAGGATCCATTCCAGAGGGTCCTGGACAAGGTTGAGAAGCGGGCCCGTGTGAATTTCATGAGGTTCAACATGGCCAAGTGCACTATCTGGGGAACTACAGGCCTGTCAGCCTGACCTTGGTACCAGGGAAGATTATGGAGAGGTTCATCTTGGATGTGCTCACACAGCAAGTGCGGGATAACTGTTTGACCAACCCAATCTCCTTCTAGGACCAGGGGACCTGCCTAGTGGGTGAGGGCAAGGCGGTTGATGTCTACCTGGACTTCAGTAAGGCATTTGACACGGTATCCCACAGCATCCTGTTGAACAAGATGGCAGCTCATGGCATAGACAGGTGGACTCTTCGCTGGGTTAGAAACTGGCTGGATGGCCGAGCCCAGAGGGTTGTGGTGGAGTTAAATCCAGTTGGCAACTGGTCACAAGCTGGGTCCCCCAGGGCTCTGTTCTGGGCCCAGTCTTGTTTGATATGTTTATTGATGACCTGGATGAGAGGATTGAGTGCTCCCTCAGTAAATTTACAGATGACATGAAATTAAGTGGGAGTGTTGATCTGCTCAAGGGTAGGAAGGCTCTGCAGAGGGATCTGGACAGCCTGGAGCAATGGGCTGAGGTCAATTGTATGAGGTTTAACAAAGCCAAGTGCCGGGTCATGCACTTTGGTCACAACAACCCCATGCTTGGGGGGGAGTGGCTGGAAAGGTGCCTGGCGGAAAAGGACCTGAAGGTGCTGGCGGACAGCCGGCTGAACATGAGCCAGCAGTGTTGGCCAAGAAGGCCAAGAGCATCCTGGCCTGTATCAGAAATGGTGTGACCAGCAGGAGTAGGGAGGTGATTGTGTCCCTGGACTCAGCACTCGTGAGACCGCACCTTGAGTCCCTTGTCCAGTTTTGGGTGCCACAGTATAAGAAGGGTATTGAGGTGCTGGAATGGGTGCAGAGAAGGGCAACAAAGCTGGTGAAGGGTATCGAGAATATGTCTTATGAGGAGTGCCTGAGGGAACTGGGGTTGTTTAGTCTGGAGAAGAGGAGGCTGGGCGGAGACTTCATTGCTTTCTACAGCTACCTAAAAGGAAGTTGTAGTGAAGCTGGTGTTGGTCTCTTCTCCCAGGTAACTAAGAATAGGATGAGAGGTAATGGCCTCAAGTTGCACCAGGGGAGGTTTAGATTGGATATCAGGAAGAAGTTCTTTACTGAAGGAGTGGTTAGGCATTGGAACAGGCTGCCCAGGGAAGTCACCATTCCTGGAGGTGTTCAAAACACAGGTAGACGGCGCACTGAGAGCACTGAGAGTGGTAAGACACTGGTAGAGGTTTAGGCAAACTCTGAGACCCAGACCACTCCAGTTGTCCAGGTCCCTGTGGCTACATGTCCTCTGCATGAAGAGCAAGGTGACATGTTTCATAGACAGAGCAGTGTTTAGTCTTCAGCTCAGAGCAGCACACAGGGTTGGGAACTGCAAGTCAAGGGTGAGAAGATAGCAAATAACATTGTCTTCCAAGGAATTAGTTTACTGAAATAAACATCTGACCTTATCTAAAATCAAAGCAAATCCATAGATCTACTACTGGCTGGAGGATATGGGTGGCACTTCTGAGTGCTACTTGGCACTGAAGTAGTGTCTGGCTCTTTTTGAAGAACTGGCCCTTTGAGGGTCTAAGGTTCTTCAGAGACTACTAAGGTTACTGGAGGCCTTTCCATTATCCCAGCTGTTGAAGAAGCTCCCTTTGTTATGGTTGTAAACATTTCACCTGACAGTGCAGTTACAGTGGGAAAGCTCGTGGTTAAGCCTGCAGATAGATCCCACCCAAGTGCAACCATGCTGCTCCAAAGGAAGGACCTGCGCAACATGGCCTAGGATGTAGCTCCACCATCACCCTGGGGCTCTTTCAATGCCTACCTAGACCATGGGCTGGGCTGCGCTGGGGCAGCACTGAGCACATCTTCATGTGAAGCTTCATGTCATAGAAGTGCACTGGACCATGAACTGGACTCCTTTGGGTGAGATGAGTCATCCTAAATGAACACATCACCTTGGTGATGCTAAAGGTATGCCCATAATGTCCTCATTGAAAACCCATCAGAGGGCACTTCACTATTAGCTGTTTTGATGGTTGTTGATCATCCATCTATTGAGTAAACTACACTGGCCCACTGACCATGGTGCTTGAGCTGGAGCAGGGAGCTCAGTTTCATCCACTAATAGACAACATGAAGAGTGTAACACACCCAGCTTCCAAAGGGAAAGCCTCAATTCCACACACACCAGCAACCAAGATGTCTGGAAGAAAGCTTTTTGAACTGACATGCATGGTATCAGTAGGTTGAAGGATTTTTGCTGTATAGTCTTCTCTCCATGGCTACATGCACTGGCCAAGTGAATTGCCCTGCAGAAGGATGCAAGTGGGATCTGTGTGCTTGATGAGAATCTCTTTTCTGGTGTGCTTTCAGATCACCTTACCCCAGACTGCCAGACTGGGTGGTATTTCATTTCTCCAGAAGGAGAAGAAGGATATCTTGAGCATGTGGATAAGCCAAAAATAATGCCATGCCAACTGGTGCGAGGACAAGTGGCACCGGCTTTGCCAAGCATACCCTCCTGTGGCACTGTGCACCCACAATGTGCTTTGCCACCAGGTGCACGAGGCAGGTGGTGGGTTCAAACGATGCTGTCAATTCTTCCTATGATAATTAACAAACAACATGGCTGTTTGGGACCTAGAGTCTCCGGGAGTTTCCAGCACACACATCACCTTCTGCTTTTGCTGTTTCAGTCTCCTTCATAAAATAGAATCATAGAATAATTTGAGTTGGAAGGGACCTCAAAGATCACCTCACCAACCTCACAGTGAAAAAATTCTTTCTTATGTCCTTACACCCTTACATCCATCTCCCCTCCTCCATTTTGAACCTATTACCCCTCGTCCCATCACTACAAGCCCTTGTAAAAGTCCCTCCCCAGCTTTCTTGTAGGCCCCCTTCAGATACCGGAAGGCTGCAATGAGCTCTCCCTGGAGCCTTCTCTTCTCCAGGCTGAACAACCCCAACTCTCTCAGCCTGTCTTTGTAGGAGAGATGTTCCAGCCCACTGATCATCTTAGTGGCCTTCCTCTGGACCTGCTCCAACAGATCTATGTCCCTCTACATCCTTGTCCTACCTTTTCTGGTTTATATGATAGGGGGCTTTGGTCACAGAAATACTACTGGAAATAAAACTTCTTCCCCCAAATACCAGATCCTTTCTGCTGCTTAGGAAACTGACTTAGGGACATGGTTTAGCAGCAGACTTGGTAGAGTTGGGTTGTGGTTGGACTGAGTGGTCTTTAAAGTCTTTTCCAACCTACATGATTCTATGGTTCTATGACTCCTACCCTGTAGGATGCCCTTCCTGAGCATGGAACTGCACCTGTAGCCAGTCTTCCCACCTTCCGCTTTGGCCAAAGCATCTGGATGCCATGTTATGCCCTGGTGTCAATGTCTTTTCTGTGGTTTTTTAACCACCAATGAAGGGAAGAAATGCAGCATCTGAAGCCTCAGCTGTGCCCAGGAGGTGACACTGCTCCTGTGGCTTTATTTCGGCAGCATGCGCAGCTATCTGACTGCTGCTGAGGAGGGTCAAGGTGCTCTGAGCAGCCCTCCAAAATGCAGCCTGAGGGCAGGGGAGTCACAGAATCATAGAATGTTTTGGGTTGGTACGGATGTGAAAGATCATCTAGTTCCAAGCCCCCTGCCATGGCAGGGACACCTCCCACTAGACCAGGTTACTCAAGGCCTCATCCAGCCTGGCCTTGAACTCTTCCAGGGATGGAGCATCCACAGCTTCCCTGGGCAACCTGTGCCAGTGTCTCACCACCCTCAGAGTGAAAAATTTCCTCCTAATTTCCAGTCTAAATCTACCTTCTTCCAGTTTCAGAAACAATGGCTGTAATTAGTGGCCCAGCACCTCGGCAGTGTGTAGGGGTGGGTTGATTTTCCCAAGTTACATCCTCACAGGGAGTGTTGGGGAGGTTCTTTTCATTGCACCACTCCCTGCAAAGGGTTTCATCCTGTGATCCTGGGCCTAAGAGTGAGATTGAAATCAATTCACATGCAGCAGGATTAGACCCCAAATTTCTCTTTGCAACACTAAATGCTTTCTATCTCATCTCCGCATGTCCTCACTCTTCTGCCAGCATTTGGAGAGATAGGGAGGTTAAAATACTCTGCCCCCCGCCCCGTCCTGGTCATCCTTCATCCCCAGCAGTGCAGTGTTCAGAAAGTGTGCAGGTCTGGTGTCCTGAGGGAAGCCCACATGACCAGCTTTGCCATAAATCATCCCTAATCAGCCCAGCATGTATGTTTTGGTTCAGAAAACACCAGCTGGAAGCATCCCGAGGAAATTCCTCTCATGCATGCTCCCAGTGAAGCTAGGAAGTTAATGCACAGATTTAAGGGGCTTTGCTGGTAATGGGTTGCAGATTAGTTGTGTGATCACCTGCCGCAGGGCACCCGGTGAAAGTGCTCAGCGTGCTGGTGGGTTTTAATGAGGTCTGCAAATAGTTTCTACCCATCTACTCCTCCTGTAGGGCAAACATGGAGCAAACAAAGCTGTGCTGAGTTGTAAATGGAGCCTGAATCTCTTTGCTCACCATGGCCAACTGGGAATAAGAGTTACTTCTTTATAGCAGATGTGTAGCTCAGAGTTCACCATAAGTGCACTCACATCTAGAGCACAGCATGTACTGTTCAGCCCTTCAAAAGACTATGGAACAACTAATTTCATTATTCAAAGAATAAAGTAAACAAGCGAGAGAGCACCAGAATTAACCCTCTGGTCACTCCCTGGAAGCTGGGATTTCTATAATGCCCTTGAGTTAAATGCCTGTGCTCACAGAAGGATGCAGAAAATCTGCCATACAATGACAGAGACAGGTCTCTGTTTTTCCCACTAGTTTAGTCACTGAATATCATATTCCTTTAGAAATGACTTGTTCAACCAAGGCCAGGTGGAGCACCCCCACATGAAGTCCTCTGTGTTTACACGTCAATGACTAGGACTTGGGATTTTCAGTGATGACCTCCAGGGAAAATAAAAAACAACAAATTGTGCCATCCCTGGAGGTGTTCAAGGCCAGGCTGGATGGAGCCTTGAGCAACCTGGTCTAGTGGGAGGTGTCCCTGCCATGGCAGGGGAGTTGGAGCTAGATGATCTTTGAGGTCCCGTCCAACCCAAACATTCTGTGATTCTATGAAATCATGGTGGGTTTTTTTTAAATTATCCATACAGAAACAAATCATTCTCTTACGGAACAAATTAAAAAATAATACTTGCAAGCAAGCAGGGAAAAAGGACAAGTCCCTTGAGAAAACACCTAGATACCTTCAGGTAGATTTGAGCAGAGAAAATACATTCCTACAAGTGCCAGCAAGAGCACTTTAAGTGGTGGATCTTTGCCCATGCTATTTATTTGTTCGGAGGAAGAGATGAAGGCAATCCCCCACTGCAACACTGATTCTAGCCTGGTGTGGTTCCCTCTAATTCAGCATGACAAGAGTCTGCCCAAAAGCTGACCCTGGCGCTCGTAATTTGTAATAATTGCAGTAAAACCCCCTGTGACACTGATTTTCCTGCAGCCATGCTCCAGTGACACACCAGTGATGGGGAGAGGGAGGTTGTGGGGGTTCAGTCCCTGCCAGGAGCAGAGCCACGTGGCTGCTGCCACTGCCCCCTCAGCGCCGGTCCGGGGAAGGGGGACAGGGAAACACAGAGCTGGGATTGAGATAAGGAGAGTTTAATACAGTGACACACAAGGAACAATTGCAGTAACAACAGCAATGGCAACAGTGAGAAAAACAATGTACTGAGCGAGCAATGCCATGCGGACAAACGGATGGAGCCGAGCCAGCTGCACACACGTGAGTTGCACCTCGGAACCAGACCTGGCCCCGGGGCATGATGTCAGCATGGTGTGGAATAGCCCGGCCGCACCAAATTAACCTTGTCCTGGCTGAACCAGGACAGAGGTCCAGCTCTTGGTGTTTCCTTGGGGCATGCATCTACCTCCATAGGCTTTGAAGGACGAGGACGATCAGGTTTTACCTTGCTCTCTAGCCATGGCAATGCAATGCCAGCAACAACAAGGGCAAATCATGTCCCCTCCTGTAGGTCACCATGAATCACTTGGCTACATGGCTGGTGCACAAATTATTCCTGAAATTCTCCCTGCCCATCCAAATTCCTCTCTCTGGAGCTAAGCTGCTCGCTCAGCATGAGTCCTACCTGTGAGTTTAGCACTCATGGAGAAACTCAGGAGCATTTCACACCTAAAGAAACATCCATCCCAGATCAGGAGTTTAATAATGGGGGTTTGTCAAAGACCAGCTGTAGCTTTTATTCCCTGGGTCTGCAAGGATGCACATGCATGAGAGGGTTTGGTGGAAATCTGCCTGGTCCCGATTTCTCAATGAACATGACAAGGGGGTACATAATTTATTAGCGGTTTCCTTTATTCTCATAAGTACGCTTCATGCAGTGATCCTCCATGGAGAGTTAACCCTTGCCTCATCTATCTTCTTCTCTGGGTGAAGTCAACTCATGTGACCAAGAAACTGTGAGCAGGGCAGTCCTAGGGATGTCCCACTCGCACAGGGAATAGATGTTTCCTTCTGGTGTTTCTTGTGCTGGGGCTCTCCCTTTCTTTGGGATGGCTCTGATCACTGAATCTCCTGCACGTATTGAAACTTACTGCCTTTCACAGTGTCCGGGAAACTTGCCTGCTCCTCTTTCTTTCATCAGCAGGGCATGAATCTCTTGGATCTCGTCATGGATCTTATCTCCAAGAGTCCATGGGTCTCTTCCTCAAGCCCTTGCTCCAGCAAGAGCCTCTCCATGGGAGGAGATCAGCCCATGAGCTCTGAGCCTGCCCAGCCCATCAGGGGCCATCCTCCAGGGCATGTTGGACGTGCCAGTGGTGGGAAAAGGATCCCACAGCTCTGAAAATGTAGAACTGTGTCCTCTTACGGGTGCCTTTCCTTCTCTGTGGGGAGCTGCCTTCCTCCTCTGTCCTTGGGAAGGAGCATCCCTGGTTCTGGCATGGCTCTGGGTGGTGGGGAGGGACATGGGGGGGACAGTCCCTCGAGGTGCTGCCACTAATGCTAGAAAAGACCTGGAATGATGGTCACATTGGTGTGGACAATGTCAGGATGGTCTGCCTCAAATCGGGATGGTGGGTACTCAAGGAGGGAGTCAGCAAACGGTACCTGTGCCCATTGTCATAGTGGGGACATATGGGAAACAGTGCAGGGGTGGGAGTTGACCTGTAATCATGCCTTGTAGCCTCCTCATGAGCATCTGCCATGGAAAAGGGGTCAGCTCCCTCTTGCAGAGCAACAAAGGAGCAGATGGGTCCTTTCATTTACTCTTTCACTTCCTGTTTTCAGCACATGGTCTTGGGGGTGCAAATATGATGAACTCTTATTTGGCAAAACAGCCAGAAGCCATTTCCAGCCATGCTTGGGGTAGAAAACCCAGTTTTCTCCCTAACCCAGAGCTGTCATGTCCTGCTCAGGAATCCTTTGGGAAGTCCTCTGGCAAGGGCCAGGAGACTGTGATACGTTGGGGGTTTTATTTATACTTGCTCCAGTCCTGCTGTGTTTGTGGTTCACATTCCCAAGCTGGTCTTCAAAAGTGCCTTTTAAATAAAAGGAGGGTGGGATTTTTGTCACATGGGTGTGCTGAGGGAGCAAGTCCAGAATCACCAGGGTGCTGATTGCCCAGGTTTTGGACCAGAATTGCGCCAGCATCTCCTTATAAAGAGCAATCACACAGAGTGATAGGGATTGGAAGGGACCTCTGAAGATCATCTAGTCCAACTCCCCAATAATCATGCAGAGCCAATGGCTATCGCTACAGCATGTTTGTGAGCAGCTTGAGGACAAAAATATCTCAGTACCAGAGAGTCTTCAAGACTCCATCATGGGGAATGGCCACATGCATGCTCACTGCTCAGCAGCTGCAACCAAAACGCTGGCTGTGCTTCACTAAGCTTCAAGGTGCTGAGCTGGGATTTTCTGTGCACTGAAAAGGTGGCGAAGGAGAGCGGCTGAGCCATTCCTCCACTGTGAGCTTGTCTCCTTTCCCTCTGCTCTGGGTGAGGAAAGCAGCTGCTGGGGCTGAGGCTGACCTTCTGTGGATGCTCCACCCCTGGAGGTGTTCAAGACCAGGTTGGATGGAGCCTTGAGCAACCTGGTCTAGTGGGAGGTGTCCCTGCCATGGCAGGGGGTTGGAACTAGATCTCTGAGGTCTCTTCCAACCCAAAGCATTCTATAATTCTATGATGTTCCAGTGCTGAGTGGTACCTTATTGGCCACTGCCTGTTTTTTTCCCCCTAATCTGGGCTGAAAAAGGCAGAGGATGGACAAATCTGTGCACAGTGTGAACATCACTTCCACACCCCAAAATAAGCCGGGGGAAAGGAGACCTCAGTCTTTGCAGGAGCAGGCTGTGCTTCGCTTTAAAGATCTCGACACATGGGATCATCCTGGAGGAGAGATCTGAGCAGGTGCTAGTGCTTAGAATGGAAGGATGTTTCGGCACCAGCACAGATGAGGGAGGAGGTGCCACTCTGCTTGACAGGACCTCTGTGCCGAGAAGATGATTTCAAGCTGAGCTGTGGTTTACTGCAGTATCTTCATGACTGGCTGAGGTCTGGCAGCAGGGAGTGGGCTTGTTTTCCCACTGTCGGGGCCCACTCAGGCATGGTTGGGCTTGTCTTTCTGCTCTCCCGGGTGGCCCCAACTTGCAGAAGACCCCTTCCCCAGATTTTCGGAGCATCAGGGAGAGAGCGATGGCCACATGCAGCATGATGCATGAGAAGCTAGGGTTTTTTACCCTCTGGGATGATGCCCTGGTTAGAGTGATACTCAGCTGTTACAGGAAGAGAGTTGGGGAATGACAAGAATCACGAGGCTTTTCAAGGATCTCACAACCTCTAAGACAACAGCAATCTGCCCTGCACCTCAGTGCTAAAACTCTCCACTTGCAATTCAGCAACAGCTCTCCTGGGGTTATTTCTCACTGGCTTCCATTCATTTATGCCCAGAGGATGCTCTGCTCTTCCTGAAAAGAAAGGGAGTCCTTCTCACTCCTCCTTGGCGAGGGCTGTGTCACTGCTGTGTGGGGCCGCAAGCGCTGGCCATGCCTTGCAGCAATATGGTGGTGTTATCACCAACTGATCTTGAAGATGCCACCTGAATGTGAGAATTAAGCAAAAATCCCAAGGAGGCTAATAGTGAGATGGGCAGAGCAGCAGCAGAAGGCTCCAGGATTTCAGGGTTTCAGCTCTGACATGCAAAGCGGCTTATGGATGGCACATCTGAGCCAGAGCCTGGATTAGAGGCAAAACCATCTCTGGCCCAGGGAAATCTCTTGTGCAGTGGCTCAAGGCACTTGCTGGGCAGCTCAGAGCCTACCCTTGTCCCTCTCGAGAGCACTTGGGCTTCTGATCCCAGCAGCCTCCTCCTAATGCCATGTCATCAGCCATCCAGAGCTTGCGACATTGAAGCTTGCAGCAGGGAGTCACTGAGCAAAGCCTGTGTTTGCCCAATCACTCACAAAGCCCTTCGGTGCCTCTGCAGCTGAGGTTGGGAGCCATGACCCAGATGCAACTGTATAATTTGGGCAGCATGGGGTCAGGTTCCTCTTCTTTGCATCATTTCAAAGAAGAACTCATTGTATTACATGCCACGTTGGTGCCACTGCTCAGCGATGTCTCCTTTTAAAGCTGCTGCTGTACCAGCACAATGTTGTCGCTCCATCAAGGTCATGGTGGAGGATGGGGATGCCCCAGCTTGTCCAGACATGGCCCTGAGCAACCTGCTGTAGCTGTGGCTTGGTCCTGCTGGGAGCAGGGTTGGCCCAGATACCTCCACACCTTCCTTCTCAGTCACACATGCCAAATATTATGATACTGGCACACCCCAAGGGCAGCAAGATCTCTAGCAAATGCTGGCCTCTGGAAGCCCAAGTCTTGTTGCAGTGGCTTTGGCTGCAGGGATGATTCCAAGCTCAGTGCTATGGAAACCCACCATGTATTTTCAGCTGGGCAACACCTTCCATCTGCAGCTGCCTCTTAAAAATTTAAAAAAGGAAAAAAGATCCTCAGACTAAAATAACCTCTTAATTTATTTTCATATGTTTGCACAAAAATACAGCCCAGATCCTTGGAGACTTGCAGTTTGTGAATCAACATGAGTCAAAGACCTGGGCACCTGTGTCCTCTTCCTAGCTCTTTTTAGAAATGGGCTAAATTCCTGCAAACTGCACTAAACACACCAAGAGATGATTTTATGGATCACGAGATGATTTTATAGATCTGGGAGCGTTACAGTAATTAACAGCCACAATATTCTCCATGCAGGCAGAGTCACAACAAGACATCGTCTCTGCAGCCTGGCATAGGGGCAGATATGGCCCTGGTGTGGATGGGGTGGGTTGGGAAGGGGTTGGCTCCCCCCCACCCCACAACAAGCCTGACATGTCCACTGGACATGGTAGAGTCCTGGCCTTCAGCTAGGAAGGTGCATATGGGCTTGGGCTACTCTCTACAGCCACAGTTTCTCACCTTGGATCTCACCCAGGGCTTCTTTAGCCTAGAGCTGAATGTTTTCCCCCAAGGTAAAGCAACCCAAGCTCCCAGTAGCTTTCTTGCCTTGGGAAAGGAGAGGTCTCTGAAGACCTTGGGACACAAGACGAGAAGATCTGTCCTCGTTGGGGCTGCAGATGTAAAACTGGTGGTAATGAGAGATCTTTAAGCACGTCATTAACAGCACTTTTTGGAGTCAGGCTTTGTGGCTTTGATGGCCCCCCAGCAGACTCCCGTGGCTTCCTATGACACTTGGTTTCTAAAGTGGCTTTTATCCACTTCAGAGCACTTTTACTCCATCTCAGGGATCTGCCAGCAGGATCAGATCCTCACCCACAGGGCCCTAACCCCATGCCAGGGGGATGTCCTGTCTCAGGAGAGAAAGGTGTGTCCTGACTTCAAGCCCATCTCTGCCAGAGCCTCCAAAATTCAACATGACATGGGATATGACAGGTTCACCTCAGTATCTGTAACATGGTGGCAACAGCATGAATACTATGCCACACATCCTGCCCACTGGCCAGAAAAGTACCAAACATCTCCTTACCCATGCCCAAGTGGGTGCTGCCTCCAAAAACACCTCTACAAGAGCAGCATGTGGCTGCACATGGTGCTCAGCTCAGGCACCTCCTAGAAGAAGGAAGAAAGGGCTACAAAGATCACCAAGGGCAGTCTGTGAGGGGAAGGGGTGGAAGAGTATGGGGTTCAATGGCTCAGTACATCATGCTTGGCTTTCTCAAATGCATTTGGTTGAGGACCCTAGAATTATAGAATCATTATGGTTGGAAAGGACCTCCAGGATCATCAAGTCCAACCTTCATCCTAACATCTCTCTAGCCACTAGCCCATAGCCTCAAGTGTTACATCCACTCATTTTTTAAACACCTCCAGGGATGGTGACTCCACCACCTCCCTGGGCAGTCTCTTCCAGTGCCCAACCACTCTCTCAGCAAAGAATTTCTTCCTAATATCTAATCTAAACCTCCCCTGATGCAGCTTGAGGCCATTTCCTCTCGTTCTATCATTAGTCATTTGGGAGAAGAGACCAACACCAGCCTCGCTACAACCTCCTTTTAGGTAGTTGTAGAGAGCCATAAGGTCTCCTCTTCTCAGTCTCGTCTTCTCCAGACTAAACAACCTCAGTTCCCTCAGCTGCTCTTCATAAGACAGGCTTTACAGACCCCTCACCAGCTTCGCTGCCCTTCTCTGGACCCGCTCCAGCACCTCAATGTCCTTCTTGTCCTGTGGTGCCCAGAACTGGACACAGGACTCAAGGTGTGGTCTCACAAGTGACAAGTCCAGGGGCACAATCACCTCCCTCCTCCTGCTGCTCGCACCATTTCTGATCCACGCCAGGATGCCGTTGGTCTTCTTGGCCACCTGGGCACACTGCTGGCTCATGTTCAGATGGCTGTCAACCAACACCCCCAGGTCCTTTTCCACCAGGCAGCTTTCCAGCCACTCCTCTCCAGGCCTGTAGCGTTGCAGGGGGTTGTTGTGACCGAAACAACATGCAAAAGCTGTGATGCAAAAATTGCCTTGCATGGTGCTAATGAGGCAAATGTGGGGTGAATCACACCTGGCTGAGCCACAGGTCTCGCAGTGCTTCTGTTAACTGCAGATGTCCAGGTGTAGTTGTGTCTACCAAGCCTTCCTGCCAACACTTAAGTCTGCTGTTTGGCCAACAATATAAAAAACTTTCCCGGTGAAACACATAGCTGATAGCAGCTGCTGGTGGGACAGTAACTGCCGAGAAATTATTGCTGTTAGAGACCTAAATGTACAGTCAAAACTCTCAGAAATCCTCAAAATGCATCTCATGCAGCTGAAAAAGCAGTGACTGCACCAGATGTCATGGGCCAATCCTGCGAAATGATGTTTACTGGGTGGAAGTTAGCACAAAAGTGAGTCGAAAGGCTTTGAGCCTTTATGGCTTCATCTTTCCTTGTGATGAGGAAGCCCCTTACATTGTCATCTAAGAGCTGAAATGCTTTAATTCAACTTTTGGACTTAGCTGTGGCTCATGACATCTAGATCAGACGTAGCTACCACCCGTGTCTGGGAAGAAGGAGATAGTGGTTGTGATTGATGCATTGCCAGTTAATCGAGAATGACGCCCATCCAGGGAAAAGCCCAGGAAACAAACCAGACAAGTCTCTTCTGTTGCCATTCTTCTGGATACAGTGGCTTCTTTGAAATATCGCCACTCGTTACCCGCCATGCGTGGGAAAGTTAAGACTGTTGTCTCCCTGCTCGCATCAGATATGGCCATAGAGACCTTTAAGTGCCCGCTGTCTGGAGCATGTCCAGAGGAATATCTTCATGAACCACCGTGAAAAAACAAGCTGTTTTTTGTTTAAATAATCTCAATCTGGGACTAAGTTATAGGAAAGAGGCATTTTGATAGACTGTCATGATATCTTGATGATCTTAGAGGGCTTTTCCAACCTTAATGATTCTATGAAATGAGAAAGGATGGGTGCAATTTGAGGCTCCCTGTGATTCATATTTGAAAACCTCAGAATCGAAAAATCTCATGATTCAAACAATCTCTGAATCTGTGACCTGCTTATTATTGGGTATTTTGAGGTCTCTTAGCCACCAAACCTGAAAGGATGGGGTCAGAGATATCCCCACTTATCTGCTGCTTGTGGTATTGAAGGCAAGTGGCTGATGATACAAGGCCCCTAGGAGAGCACCGCGACTCTTTGGAGCACACCAGTTTGTCAGGCAACAAGAGGAATGACACAGTAGTAAGTCCAAGATGCCTCGTTCTCGGTTTTCTGTGTGTCACATGCTTTCAGGATTTGGATTTTTAGTGGTTTGGCTTGGTTCCATTCAAAATTGAAGGAAGGGGAAGGAAATACAAATTTTTGAGTGTTTTAATGCAAAATCCATCTTTGAAGAAAGGAGCAGAAAACAAAGAGTGAAGATGGGGAAAACAGCCCAAGCGAAGAGTCTGGAAAGATCTCCTGAAGTCACAGCCTGCTCCTTCACTGCTGCAGAAGAACCCACATCCCCTCTCTGTGCACTAAGGCAGAGCTTGGATGAAGACAGACTGGTGGGATGGGTCCTTAGAAACCATCCCATGGGTCCAGCAACGGTGACATCACAGAATCACAGAATGGTAGGGGTTTGAAGGGACCTGTGAAGGTCATCTAGTCCAAGCCCCTGCTAGAGTAGGATCCTAGAGTCGATCACACAGGAACATGTCCAGACGGGTTTTGAATGTCTCTAGAGGCGGAGATTCCACAACCTATCTGGACAGCCTGGGCCAGTGCTCCATCACCTTCACTGTAAATAATTATTTCCTTATGCTTAGGTTGAACATCCATTTTACCAGTTTGTGTCCACTGCCCCTTCTCCTGTCACTGGACACCGCTGAGAAGAGTGTGGTACTATCCTCCTGACACCCGCCCTTCAGATATTTATAAGCACTGATGAGATCCCCTCTCAACCTCCTCTTCTCCAAGCTCAACAGCCCCAGCTCCCTCAGTCTTTCCTCATATGATAGATGCTCCAGTCCCCTGACATCTTCATGGGGAATCCATAACTCAACAGAAAACTCTCTGGTGCCATTCAGCATGTTACTCCCTTGGGGCCTGACTCCTCCAGGATGGCTAGGCCTAGGTGGAAGCTTTGGAGCACATGTAAGTGGGGCTTGGATGCTTTGTACACCATCCTCTGCAGGGTACAGCTGATGGAGGTTTTCCAACACAAAGCCTTATTTCATCTGGGACTTTGGTTGCTTTTGAGCTCGTGCTAAATCAAGCCTCACCAGATTATGTTTGTCCCATAACTGTGCGGCTCTTAATGGCCACCTTGATCTGTGGAAGACATGAAATCACATGCCTTTGTAAAGGATGTGTGCACACACATGACCACCCATCTTCCCGTTTCTCCACAACACGCAGTGATCGAAAGCAGATGGTTTGGAGCTGGTTGGTTCAGACATAGTGCAAACACCTAGCTTTAAACTCGAGGACTTCATTGCAAGAAGAAAAAAAAAGCCAATGAAATGGCATGGTATGAAATATCCTTTGAAGATTTTTTTTAGAATTAACTTAAAATCTTAAAATTCTTAGTATCACTTAGAATACCGCATTAGACATGGTCAAACACAGCAGTAAATTACAGTCTGCAGCTGCTGTGAATGTCACATTTTTGAGAAATGCAGGGGTATTAAAAAAAAAGGCTGAACGGTACTTTTCTAGTGCTTAGAATTCTGTCTGCTGAAAATAGCATTTTTTGTTATTTTTAGTGCTGTAGTGCTAAACTTGTGGCAGGAGGAAGGGCGAGCTAAAATCAGATTTAGAACAAGTAAATGATTTCTTGGTTAATTTCTGAGTCATTTCAAAACTGACTTCACAGAAAACATGGTTTAGTGGCTTAGAAATACTTGAACCCATGACAGGTAGTAATTTCAACACAGTTATACTCGCCATATATGTGCTGCTCCCCCAATTCCTCCACCACCTGGAAGGAGGACAGGGCTGCTCCTTGTCTGGGGACCCTGGATCAGCCATGATGTGCCGGTGAATTTCTAACCTGGCAAATACTGAACTGTTTAATGAATATCCACTTTGCTGGTCAGCCACTGTACCGTGTTAAACTCGTGTTACAGCTCAGATGTCCATGTCTGTTCCCAAGATGACTTTGGGATGGCTGCCCTATTGCTATGGGAGTGCTGGAAACGTGCTCACCTTCCCCTTCACCTTCAAGGAGTAGGGCTGGGCTGGCCACTAGACGATTGACAGATGCTCTCTAATAACCCTGCCAAAGGGGAAGAGAAGGGGAATAAGGGAGAGAGAATTAGGGGTTAGAAAACAAAAAGCTTAAATGAAACAATAACAATAAAATGAATATGTGCAAAAACAATATCCAACAAACTATCTCTACCTCCCACCACCAGCAATTATGTCACCATCACCACTGATGCTGTGGGGCAGGCTTTGGGGAAGTCCCAGACGGGACTCAGCAGCAGATGGGAACTGGATCCAGGAGCTGGATTCTGGAACTGGATTCAGGAATACATTGATCAGGATCAAAGGCAGAATGGACAGAGTCCTCAGATGCCAGCCATTGAAGAAGCAGCATGACCCTCATGATCTCTTAGCTTTATGCTGAATATGCCGTACATGGGATGAATCCCTTGTAGGTCAGTTTGGGGTCCCCTGTCCTGGCCACTCCTCCCCACAGGTGCCACGTCTTATGTACTGCCCCCCAATGCGGGGTACAAGACTGAGCAGTGACCTTGGTCTGCACAGGAGCAAGTACCAGCAAGAGCCTTTCTGCTCCCCCCCAACCCTTGAAGTGACTCTAAACATGGAGCGTTGTCACTGCTGGAAGCAGAGACTGGCTGCAAAGTTCTGCCATCAACTTCAGAAAGTGCCGTTCCTGAGGAGAGACCGAGCTGGAAAGTGAAATCACTGACCAGAATTAGTTCTGTCCTAGCTCACACCAGTTCATACCTTCTCTCAGCTATTTATGAGCACAGCTGGGCTGATGCTGCTTAGACCACAGACAGGACACGTACCACGTTTCAGTAGCACATCATTGCCAGTAACATCATCAGGCTCTTAAATGAGCTCTTCCAGCAATTTGCAACTAGGGCTCCAGAAAACTGTGGTCTAAGACAACTGGTTGGCAGACAACTAGTATCCCTCACTTAAAAGTTGTCCATGCCTGGAGACATGGCGAGACCTTGACTCGATATGGTTGGACCTTGCACAGGCAGTCCAATCTGAGAAGCATAGCAAGATATGCCCCATTACTGATTCCCCAGGGCCAACACAATAACTATGACCAGGGCTCATCTGCACCAGAAGAAATGGCCACAAAGAAAGCTCTGGGATCAATTGCGCATGTTCCTTCTGTCACTTCCAGGGCTCCAAATGCTCAGAGGAAGAGCAAACTCTGCAGCTCCATGGGTTTTTGTGCTGCTTCAGGTCAGACTCCACTCCTTGCCAATGTGACACCCATCTACAAGGGCAGGAAGGAGG
This sequence comes from Eurystomus gularis, assembly GCA_013400335.1. Lineage (NCBI taxonomy): Eukaryota > Metazoa > Chordata > Aves > Coraciiformes > Coraciidae > Eurystomus > Eurystomus gularis. The sequence goes on from VZZY01022684.1 coordinate 74,144, forward strand.
ATCCTGGGAACTACAGGCCTGCCGGCCTGACCTCGGTACCGGGGAAGATTACGGACAGTTCATCTTGGGGGTGATCACATGGCAAGTGCAGGACAACAGGGGGATAAGGCCCAGCCAACAAGGGTTCATGAAGGGCAAGTCCTGTTTAACCAACCTGATCTCCTTCTAGGACCAGGTGACCCACCTAGTGGATAAGGGCAAGGCAGCTGGTGTTGCCTACCTGGACTTCAGTAAGGTATTTGACACCATCTCCCACAGCATTCTGCTGGAGAACCTGGTGGCTTCGACAGGTGGACTCTTCGCTGGGTTAAAAACTGGCTGGATGGCCGAGCCCAGAGGGTGGTGGTGAATGGAGCCAAATCCAGTTGGCGACCGGTCACAAGCGGTGTCCCTCAGGGCTCGGTTTTGGGACCTGTCTTCTTTGATATCTTCATCAATGACCTGGATGAGGGGATCGAATGCACCCTCAGTAAATTTGCAGATGACATGAAATTAAGCACAAGTGTTGATCTGCTCAAGGGTAGGAAGGCTCTGCAGAGGGATCTGGACAGGCTGGAGTGATGGGCTGAGGTGAACTGGATGAGGTTTAACAAAGCCAAGTGCTGGGTCCTGCGCTTTGGTCACAACAACCCCCAGCAACGCTCCAGGCTTGAGGAGGAGTGGCTGGAGAGCTGCCTGGCAGAGAATGACCTGGGGGTGCTGGTGGACAGCCAGCTGAACATGAGCCAGCAGTGTGCCCAGGTGGCCAAGAAGGCCAACGGCATCCTGGCCTGTATCAGAAATGGTGTGACCAGCAGGAGGAGGGAGGTGATTGTGCCCCTGGACTCAGCACTCGTGAGACCACACCTTGAGTCCTGTGTCCAGTTCTGGGCACCACAGGACAAGAAGGACATTGAGGTGCTGGAGCGGGTCCAGAGAAGGGCAATGAGGCTGGTGAGGGGTCTGTAAAGCCTGTCTTATGAAGAGCAGCTGAGGGAACTGGGGTTGTTTAGTCTGGAGAAGAGGAGACTGAGAGGAGACCTCATTGCTCTCTCCATCTACCTAAAAGGAGGTTGTAGTGAGCCTGGTGTTGGTCTCTTCTCCCAAATGACTAATGATAGAACGAGAGGAAATGGCCTCAAGCTGCATCAGGGGAGGTTTAGATTAGATATTAGGAAGAAATTCTTTGCTGAGAGAGTGGTTGGGCACTGGAACAGGCTGCCCAGGGAGCTGGTGGAGTCACCATCCCTGGAGGTGTTTAAAAAAACGAGTGGATGTAGTATTTAAGGCTATTGTTAGGGAGACGCTGGGATGAAGGTTGGACTTGATGATCCTGGAGGTCCTTTCCAACCATAATGATTCTATGATTCTTGACATAATTTTCAAGGGCTGTAGAAGTGTCAGGAGGCCTGGCAAGACTGCTGGAGCTCTGACTAGAGCCACAAAAAGCTTTACCTCAGGCAAAGTAACAACTCACAGCACAGATCCTGGAAAATTCAACTTAATTCCATCCCAGTAATAATTACAGCACACCAATAGATCTTTCTTTATTTATTTTTGCAAGATAGAGGCCAGTCATGTTACCACTAAGCTAGAATTCAATCCATCATAGTAAAATTAATCCTAAATCTAGACAGCCGCTGACTTGGAAATTGCTATAAATGAGACTTCACAGCCTCTGCCAGAGCCATCGCAGAATCTATGCAGCCATCGAAGGTGGAACGAGTAAATCCATCACCTCCACAAATCAGGAGAGGTTGAGTATGAAGAATCATTTGTCCCAGACAGTTTGGCACAGCTTTTGTAACCTGAAAAAGAAAAGTATACAGAGAGATGGAACAGAAAGCATTTTATTTACCTGAATTTCACACCAGAAAGGATTTCCTCAGAAACCTGCCTACATGGTGTAGTGGTTATGACAGTGTTGGGTTGATGGTTGGACTTGATGAGCTTAGAGGTCTTTTCCAACCTTAATGATTCTATGATTCATACAAAGCACTCCTCTCATCCCAGATCACAGGTCCAAGCACTAATGATCAAAGTACCATAGTAAAATATTTCTTTTCTGGAGTTAAATAATTAAAGCTTTCCTGTAGGTGGAAATTTATAAACTTTACAGCCCCATCCTGTCTTATTCTCAGTCTGTCTCAGCAGAAATGACTTGCCTGGCCCTGGATAGACGAGGCATGGAGACTTCAGCCAAAAGGTATGAAGATACATGATCTCCCATCAGCAAAGGTGGGCTTGCAAACCCCCCAGCTACGTAACTGTCCACCAAAGAAAAGGGAGCCTGCCATTTCTGAGAGAGGCGGCAAAATGATTGGGTTGACCAGGTTACCTTCTTGGATGAGGAAGTGAAGTGAGCTTCAGAGGAACAACTGTCATGATGCCCATGCTTCATGCTGCTGAGCAAGTGTACATATAGCCTTGGGACAACCCACCCTGCTGCCAGCTCTGCTACACCAGTCTCCATCTGTGTAGCACAACAACTCTTAGACTGTGCTAGAGATACAGTCAACACTTTCTCTGTAAGTAGCATGGGTCAAGTTCTGAATAAGGTGGCTTTGATAAATGTTTAACATCATTCTCAATGTATGCATTGCTTTCATTTTAAATACAATTTTCCTGGCACTGTACCCTTGATTAAACTTATACCTGTGGAGTGGCAGCTCTCGAGCAGTTCATCACAGCATTTCTAAAGGTGAACAGCGTTCGCGTTGGCCAGTGCCTATTAACCTGAATCTACCTGGAACTCAGCAGGAGAACAAGGCCTCTTTGCGGTATTGTGCCTTATGACAAACACCGACACGTGTCAGACAGCCGAGTTTTTACTCTGTCAAAGCCTATGTACTATGGGTGTCCATGTTGTATGAGATCAGTGCATCTGAGAGCAGCACTGGTGAAGCTCAGAGTGGAGATAAGGCAGCAGCAGCAGCATTGGCCTAAAGGTAAACATGAGAGCAAGGTAGGCTCAGACTAAAAAAGGTAAGAAGATGCAGGACAGCTTGATGATGAAGTGATCTGAGAAGGAAGGCGGAAAGATATTGTTCAAGAAAAGGAATGACCAAACAAGACCTATAAGTAACAAATGTTGAAAAAGAGTCTTGCCACGTATGGTGAATCCAGCCAGACATCATCTTTCTCAGATTCATTTTAGGTCAGTATTTAATTTATTCCTAAATTTTTCTTACAGATCGAGGTCACTGAGCATAAACAATGAAGGAAGGTTTAGCAGAAAAAGGCTTTGTGAGTGTCCTTCCTTCTTGACTCGTTGTGCTCACTTGGTGCTGGTTGCACCAAACAGCTTCTGGCTTGTCACGGGATCAACACTTCCACATCTCCACCTGCATCTTTCAGCTTGTGTGGCAAGATTGTGCGCCTAGTGTAGCAAAGGCCCTCACTCTAGACATAGTGGCTGGAGAAAGGAATGATCCTGCCTGTTCAAGTTCTTCTGAAGGTGCTGTCCAATGTAAATTCCAAATTAGCCTCAGCTATATGGCACAGCCTGTTGGACTAGAGCTGAAGAGGTCCCTTCTGAGGTCCTCTTTGAAGAGGTCCAGTTTCTATGATGCTGCAGTTTCCCAGAATCCCTTATATATATAAAGTGGCTCTGTCACAGGCACATGATGGGTTGGGAAGCTCTTGGCTCTGAATGCTAATAGTGTCTTATCATAATTAAAGCAGGGGATCCAGAACTGCAGCTGTGCTGCTAAGTAGTGTCAGTAGAAGTTTGGAAGTCCTAATCCCTCATCCGCCATGGATAATTGTAATGTCTGCATTTTAATCCCAGGATTGTGTTTGGCCATGTGTAGGACGTTACAGGCGGGTTTAATTAATGAGTAGGATAAATCCCATCTAAATGAGTCAGGGGAAAGATGCACCCATCTTATCAGTTCCCTTTGCTTCTGTGACAACAGCTTATTATAATTGGAAGCAAAGAGAGCTTTAAGAGGAAGAGGGAGCTCTGTCCCAGATATTTAATTTTGCTAGTGATTATTTTATAGGGTGGCAATAGAGATCTCTTCATTGAGATAACGGATCTGACCTACACTGACTTATTTGCAATCTGGGACATATTGACATTCATCCACGGAATTAAAGACTGGTGGTAATGCCTCCTGTGACACAGACATAAAGCACAAGCAGCCGCTGCACTCGGTGGTTTTGGTTAGTAACAGCATGGTCAATAGCAGGCAACGGAGGCAGGAGAAAGTGGGAAGAGCTGTAAATCACACAGTGGTTTGAGAAAATAATAGAGCATCATCCAGCAGTATGATGTCTGAACGTAAATTTAATTTTTAAACAGGGGAAACAGGACGCACACCTAGTGATTGAGGAAGAGTTTTGAAGCAATTGTGGAAAATACGAGTTCATTCCTACAGTCACCTTTTAGCTACCTCTAAAAGATGAAGTAATAGGTACGAGGTCATCATAAATCCTGTATGGAGATAATTTTCATAGAATCACAGACTGGTTTGGGTTGGAAAGGACCTCAAAGATCATCTAGTTCCAACCTCCCAGCCATGGCAGGGACACCTCCCACTAGACTGGGTTGCTTGAAGCCCCATCCAATCCAGTCTTGAACACGTGCAGAATGGGCCATATATGATGCATATGTTTATATGTCACCTTTGACCCTACGCTAAAACTGTGAGTAGTGCACGGAAAAGGTGTATTGAGCTCTTCCCTTCCACACATAAACAAAGTAGCTAAATTTGACAAATTTTATGATAGAGCTCTGTAATAGCATCAGTGTCTAGGGTGTGTTAATTCTGTTGAAAAATACTTTGTACTTTGTTTTGGGAGCCCTTTCCAGAGCTGGTCAAGAAAGTGTCTGGCTGTTGGAGATAGATCCAAACCTTCTTCTCCCTGACACCTGCAGCTCTTCTGCTCACAATCAGCTGAAGCAGAAAGGTAACAGATAATGCAGAAGAAATGACCTGAAGTCACAACCAGGACAGGATGCTTTAACAGTGACAACTGTACAGAGATACTGTTGTGAGCAAAAAAACCCCTCAGATCTCATAAAGAGGAACATGTAAAACATACCATGATTTTTTATGAGTCATGTGAAGCATCAAAATCTATGTTAACGTCGTTCTTATACAACTGAGAACAAATAATTTAGGCACTGGGAAATTATTTGCAAAATACCAATACCTAACTGGCAGAAAAATAAGCTTTGTGCTAAGGAGACCAGGTTCCTCAACTGGATTCAGATCAAGGGGTACGAGCAGACTTCACAACAGCCACCTACAGTAACTTTTCCAGACTTCATAAAAGAAAAAAAAAAATTTAGGGGACCACTTTAAGTAAATATTTTGCATCAACTTCCACATTCAGTTTCACCAATGTAATTTCACTTAAGAGGATTTGGGTAAACATGTAGATACACTCCAACGCTTTAGGAAATTGCCAACAATTTCCTCAGATTTTTAAAAGCGGTCTGTAAAACACACACATTTTGCTATTATTACCCGTAGGTGGTTTACTTTAAAATATTTTTTGAATAACACACTGCTAAATTGAATTGGGCCAAATCAAATAATAACAATTAATATGTCTGAATGCAAGGGCTTCGGCTGCTCTGTGGTAGGGTGGGAATTTTACTAATAATATCACATACTTTTGGATACAGAAGAGACAGTCTGAGTCATATTTTTAAATACCAGTGAAAATCCCACTGAAGTATGTGGGATTTACTTCCTTCCTGTGCAGTGTTCCTGTCCCTGCTTACCAAGAGTGCTGCATAACTTACTGCTGAGCCAGGTCCACTATGTAAAAAGATGACGAGAAATGATCTGGCTGGTGTTGGCCAGCCTTGGATGTTGCTCATGGCTATGTGGAAGAATGTACTACAGATGTGAAGAAACCACCTCCTTTCCTCTTGCTCCGCAGGGATGAAAACCCCTGGGTCATATGATGTCACCATCCCTGGAGGTGTTCAAAAAATGAGTAGATGTAGCACTTCAGGACATGGTCTAGTAGTCAGGGAGATGCTGGGACGAAGGTTGGACTTGGTGATCCTAGAAGTCTTTTCCAACCTTAAAGATTCTATGATTCTATGTCTTGTTTCTTGCAGCATACCACAAGTCTGTGCTATGGCTGGGATGTTGTCCCAGCAACATCCTCCCAGCTGACTGATCCCACCACAGAGTACCTGAGAGTATCTCCACTTCTGACACTTGATGCTGTCTGGCTTGGGTAGGGATGGCACAATCCTCTCCAGGTTACTGAGAATTAAGTGCTGCACTTCTGCAGGGTCTGAATCCAGGTGCTCACTTCCGAACGTCACAGTTGTGTGGACTACAACAGAGGGCCCAATTTCAGGAGACTCTGAAATAAAGAAGAGAGATGCTTTTGAAAGATTACATATTAATACTCATCTTCCCCACAAGCTGACAGTTGTGCCTCTAGCCTAGGAGTCAATAAGAATGAAAATAGCTGTGGCACCACCCTGTTCTTCCAGCTGGAAAAAAACCAACAAGGAGTAACAACACAAGTTGTTCACAAGAAGCACAGTGAAGAAATCCAGGCTTTTTGCATAATTTGTGATGTTTTTCCCCCCGCAATCATCCTAGCTCCACAGATGTCTCCAAGAAGAACCTCAAGGCTTTCCCACATCCTGTAAGTAGCAGCTGGAAGGAGTAGTGAATATACTGGAAGCAAACTCTTCCTCTTTTTTCCACCCAGACATTTCAAAGGGCTCTACAAGGAGGGCAACCACCTGGAGATTGTGGCAAACCAGCAAAAGAGTACAAGAAGAAACACGAAAACTGCTTTGTAGGAATTTTTCCAGCCAGGCCTACAAAATAGCAACCATTAGTGTCCCCCCAACTGCAGGGCACTCAGAGGCACGTTGTCACAGCCACCCACCAGAAAGGTCTTGCTTGGGGGGGTGGTGGTGGTGGAGGTGAGGCTTCCCAAAGGGCAACACCTGCAGCTGGAACTTGTGTTTGATGGGGCTCTGAGAAACCTGATCTAGTTAGAGATGTCCCTGCTGACTGTGGGGGGATTGGACTAGATGACCTTGGAAGATCCCTTCCAACCCAATGCATTCCATGATTCTATGGTTATCACTGGCAATGGTAGTGATTTATAGTCTTCCTCCCCTGCATGTTTGAAATGCATGTCCCCTTAAGGGGACAATCTCTGCAGCACAGAAATAGTAAAGACTTGAACATGGAATCGTCATGAAATAAAAATTAACTTCAAGGCACAAACGGACAAAAATGAAGAGTGTTTGATGCATTACTGTGAAAAACATCTGCTCTCGCTATAATTGGTTGCATATTGATGAAGCAACAGTATTTACATAGTTGGAAGGCTAGAACAAACCCAATGCTTTACATTTATGGAGCAGGAGAAGGGGAACAGAAGCCAGGGCAGGTTACCTCGAGAAATCAGCTAACGTAAGAGAATTAAAATTTTGCTGCTCTAGCAACATCCAGGAAATTGATGTGCAGTTGGCCACATACAGGTTTTAGTGAGTGTCAACCTTCAATACAACTCCTGTCCTCAGGCAAATACGTGTAAGTGAGCAAAACTAGGAAAAAAAAAAAGGGGTTGTCCCTTAAAAACCAACCAGGCTGCAGTGCCAGGGGAGGATGAAGGCAGCTCAAGTGTTGATGTTTATCCCAGCAGGCTTGGAAATGGCCAAGCTTCATTATGGCTGGAGCTGGCTGTAGGTTTTCTACAGCGAGGGACTTCTGTCCCTGCCAGCATGTTGGCTGGTCACCTTACAGACAGGGTCTGGACAGTCAACAACCGGCAGGCAGAGAATTTGCCTAGAATAGGTGATTTTCAGGCTCAGCGATTTCCCCCTGCCAAGGTATGATGAGGACCCAGCAGATCCTGGTGCGAGTTCTTAGTGCTGCAGCTGTTCCACTTCGAACAAGCAGGATGCATTTGCTGGAGCAAGGACACAACTTGGGTTCTGCTGTATTTCAGCTAAGAGCTCAACCTCACCAAGCTGGTCATTAAATTAAGTGATTCGCTCTCACTCCATTAACCAGAAATACCCTCTTTTGGAAGCAGAAAGCCTTTTCTGACCAAACCTTTGTTTGAATTAGCGCATTCCTAGAAAAAGATTTCGGTTTCAGCAGATGACCATTGTATGGCCATGGAATCCACAAAGAAAGAGGCAATTCCAACACTTTCTGATCAGTTCTGGCTGTCAGGGACCAAGCTTGATAGAAATCTTTATCTCTGCCGTGTCCATGAAGAGACCTCCAGTTCCTCCAGCTGAAGATCTTCTTTGAGAAGATGACAAATTCCAAAGGCAACCAAAATGTCTTTCTCTGATAAGGTTTCTGTCTTGGGCTGATCACTTCAGAATACACTACTGCGGCTCAGCAGTACCAAGTCCTAGCACTCACAGCAAGCATGAAAGCAATGGTTTTAACTTCAGCCAGAAGGATCCTTTAACTGAGTCTCTTTTCTTGGGTGGGCCAGCTCAGTCAACCCTTGCTCTTGAGAATTGGGGAAATGTGGCCAAAAGAGTGGGAAGATGTTTCCTGGTTGTCATCAGGAATGCACCCCAGCAGGCCAGGTCTGAAGGCACCGAGCCATGGTGCTGCCTTTTCTTAAAGTTCTCCTTTTCTAAGTAAGGCACTCCTAAGAGCTGAAGATCACTCACTTCAGTCCCTGGGTTGGGATCACAAGCTTTTTCCAGCAGGTACTAGAGCTCTTTTCCTGCATGATTTCCTGGAAACTTCTGAGTTTGTTTCGTATTTTCATCTGAGGTGCTGATTTTGCTTTATTGTGTCTTGGGCTTGAAAATAAACCTTAACCACTGGAGACAGACAGGTCCAAGATACATACCTGACATGGATTTGGGATGAGGACAAGGCAGATCTGGGGACTCAGACTGTAGAGTGAAACAAGGACCACCCTTGTCTAGAAGGGTGAGCCAAAGGGGTGATCTTCTTCCCTGAGCTCTGAGGAACTGATTGCATGAGTCTAACATCCAGCCTCAGACTCATCCTCTCCAGATTCCTCCTGCCACTCCCAAGCCTGGTTTCACAGGCTGGCACAGGGCCTATCTCTGTTCACATCAGCTTTTCCAACTGTCTGGAAAAATGTCAGGAACAGTACTCAGTCTCTTCTTCCTGTTTTGGGGGAGAAAAAGGGTATTTTGATGTCTCTACATAGAGACTGTCAGGGACAGAAGACCAAATGGGGAAGCTTGTTAAGCACCTCAAGATTTATTATAGTTTACATGGCATTTTAGCAAATTCTTCCACATAAATTTGGCAAAAAGGCTCATTAAAAGATGTCTAAGCATTTTAATAAAATAAATATTGATTGCTTGCTGTGACTTGTTACAGCCAATGATTCTTGGACAGGACTGCCTTCTTTCAGATCTCTCATCTCTTCCATAGCATGTACAAAACAAGTTTCAGGAGAACAGGCAGTTTGTTGAGTTTTTAATTCCTCCTCCGAGCTACTGATAGCTTGGAGAGCTTCCAGAGGCCACTGAGTCACAGCCTTCCAGTACTGAAATACACAGCCTACAAGGACTGAGTTTAGCCTCAAGCTCTTCTCTTTCTTCTGCAAAAATACTGGCTAAGAGAGGAGTTTAAAACAGGTTTTTCCCTGAAAGCAACAGGAGTATCTCAGCCTCCATGCACTCGGTATGAACGACCACTCGGCTGTCGCAGAGGTAAATCCATCATTTTCCTCCTGACACGTTTAGATGAGGCTTAAAAACGAGGGTTTCTGATGAGATTTTCATTTCCTTGGCTTGTGGCAAGGATGCAAGCCATTTACGGCCATACTTGCAGATGATGAAGTCGTGTGGGAAATGCAGCTGGCCCGGGAATGCTCAGCAACACGAGGGGTAATGATCTGAGGGTGAACGGAAGTAGTATAAAAGCTTTCATCTGCTCCCAGTTCTCCCCCCACCTCTCATCCCAGCTGCAGAGCAATTAATCCGATCAGTTGATGCAGTGGAAGGCTTAAGACCCAAGGTAGATCAGAGCTAGACTGAGATGGCAGAAGCTTGTACCTGGGACCGCTCTGCCAACACTGGCAGCGGCCTCAGCATCCACAGAGGGACCCTGGGGAGCTCATGCCTGGCTCTCCATCCTTGGTCCATTATTGTCATGTCTGCCCCTCCCCTCCCCTCTGTTCTGCCTCCGTTAACTTGCAGCAGGAGGAAAGGGCATGTAGCGATAGGATGAGGGGCAATGGTTTTAAACTAGAGAAGGGTAGATTTAGAGTAGACATTAGGAAGAAGTTCTTCACTATGAGGGTGATGGAACACGTTGCCCAGGGAGGTGATGCCCCTCCTTGGAGACATTCAAGGCCAGGCATGATGGGGCTTTGAGCAACCTGGTCTAGTCAGAGATGTTTCTATTGACTGCAGGGGGGTTGGATGAGATGACCTTGGAAGGTCCCTTCCAACACAAAGCATTCTATGATTCTGTGAAAGTGGCTTTTTCTCAGAGACCCTGCTGAGGCTGCAGCCAGGGAGGGAAGCGCCAGCATCATCTCATGCAGTGGCAGCAGTTTGGTGGATGTGGTTCATGCCCGAGGTTCTGATGTTCCTCTTCACTATGGCATAGAGAAGATGCAACGCTGTATCTACAGGGTTCCTTCACTTCGGCTTTAAGTTTTCCTTGTTTTACTGTTAATTTCTTTTGCTGTGCTGACAGGACAGACACAGGCAGACAGTAGATGCAAAGTGACAAATGTGATGATAAACACATTCCTTTCAAGACTCACTTTGCTTCCACATAACAGAAAAGAACTTCGGTGTATCACCCCATCCAGCGCAGTGCCCTGTCCATGACAGCAGCATGGACCATGTCCTGGCCATGTCCTGGCCCAGCAGCAGTGGCTGGGGCTGTGCAGACTCTGCAGACTGTGGAGCATCTGGCTTATGGTGATGGGAAGAGGGGAACAGCCAGGCTCTGATGTGGGTCCCAGATTTAACATAGCCACCATGTGTGACCAAGTCTTGGTCACCACCACTATCTACATGCAGTCATTCTGAGCAGCCTGCAAGGCTGAGCAGAGTAGTAGAGAAAAATCTCTACAAATGCCTTTTTTTTTTTTTGTCTCAACGTCAAAGTATGAAGTTCCACCAGCCCCCCACAGACAAGCCTAGTCCTTATGGGAGACACTGAAGCACTTCAGGCCAAAGTCCAGCTGCACCATCAGTCTGATCAACAGTGGCTTCTCCTCTTAGCAAGTCTGAAACCACATATATGGAAAAGGAAAATGGATGAACTGAAAATACAGGAGAATAAATAAATGCGGAATTAATTAAGTAGGGAAGTGAACAGTGAGGATCTAACTGCATCTTCCACATTGTAAAGGGAAGGTGACAGAGATGACAGAGCCAGAGTGTTCTTAGAAGTTCAAAGCAACAAGACAAGAGCCAATGGGCACAATGGCAATGAGTGAAAAGGATATAGCCCCTTCCCATGTGAGCAGGGCATCCCTAGGATGGAGCCCTGTGTGGTAGGGGCTCTCCATCCTGAAAGATTGTCCCCACTCACCTGGACACCTCCTGTAGCTATGACATTTGCTGTGCTGGGAGCAGGGTTGGGCCAGAGACCCCCAGTCCACTGCCTCCAGTTGGAGCCCAGTAGGTTTGTGTAAGCCCACGAAAAGAGATGAGGAAGACCTAACACTGAAGTACAAGCTGTCCCAGGTAGAGGACACATCATGTATCTGGAAGGGGTGTCAAGGACAGAAGACATGAAAGCAATCAGAGCTCACCATACACTGCACTTCAGCCAGGTATAACCATGAATTAAGCTCTAGCAAAGCCTCCCCATGCTGAATTCTCCTGGGGAACTGGATCTTGACCTAAAACCTGGGAAAAGATGCTTGGATTGTGAGCAGGAGAAGGCAGCCATTACCTTCTTAATGTTTCAGGACCATCTCAACGCTCGTCATTAATTCCCAGCTGGAGGAATCACGCAGGCTGTGTAAAAGAAGTGAAGGACAGACTGCTGACAGTGAGAAAAGATGCAGGATTAAGTTATGTGTATTATCTTCCAGAAAAAGGATGGGGCTAATAAAAGACACCCTGGAGAAGAGTAGAGAGAACAGGGCCCAGGGCCACTTTCCCACCCAGCACAGTGGCTTGTGGCTCAAGAGCATCTGGCATCAGAAAGGTGGCTCCTAGCTTTGAAGAACACATTGAGTGCAGGATAGTAAGATGGTAGAACATGGTGTCCTGGGTGAAGCTGTGCCGCAAAGCTGCTAGGGTTAAATTACAATGGGATAAAAGACTTGTGGCTGAATTCCTCCACACACTGTACTGCAAGACAGTGACAATATGAACAGCCTGTTATACCAAGTCCTCCCATGGGGCCCTCCTTCTGCCCTGGGAAGTTCTCAGATGATATTAAGGGTGCAAAGACAGCTCCTGTGGTAGCCACGTCCTCCTTAACATCAGTCTCAGATTCTCTCAGAACCTATCTCAAGGTCAGGGGTCAGAATCCCTAAATTCAAAAGACATTTTAGAGACCAGCTGTGACCCTTGGGACCCACAGAGGCCTGAAGTTTCCTCAGCAGGGAGAACACCAACAGAGTCTGAAAGTCATAGGATTCATTTGGCAAATGGTCAGGATGGTATCTATCATGTTCTGTGAGTGTGACAGGTTGAAAAGTAACTGTGGAAGGGAGGAACTGGTGGGTAATGTGTAATTTCAAGGTGCCAGGAAGGGGACAGAGCACAATGCTCTTGGGATTATATTAATGGTAGAAGGTACCCTAAGGACGACCCATCTGCCCTTCAACACTGTCCATGTGGCAGTGGAGACTTGGCAAAGATGGGGCAACGCAGCTACAGCTTCTTCTGCTACCCCTTAGAAAGGCATGAAAATCTGTAGCCAAGACCTGCAGATCAGTTTGCAGGCTCAATAGGTACATCCACAAAAGGTCCACAAAGAGGACTGAAAATTTTTACTGGTTCAGCTGCATTGACATTAAAACTTGCCAGACAATGAATGTGGACAAAGCTTGAAGAATTGCCTGTTTTTGCCAAGCTTGGACTCCCTTCCCAGTGAATTTATTAGTGTGCTCAGGAAATACTGTACATTGGGTGCCTCAGAGTCACAGAACTTGGCAGGAAGGGACTTCTGGAGGTCTCTAGTTAAACCTCCTGCTCAAAACAGCAGACAGCTTCAGAAGAGATACCTCTGAGCTCTATTTCACACAGCACATTTTGGAAGAGTCCATGTAAATAACAGCGCAAACTTTTTTTATAGTCAGAAATTCACCATTTAATTAGCCTTACAGAGAGTCTCTGATTAGTTTTCTAAAAGGCAGGCAGGGGATTACAAAGCAGTTGGCCATGTAATGAGGTGAAAACTCTTTAACTCTTCCGTCTTCCTCAACATTCTTATTTCAGTACTGAGAAGATAAAAGAATCTATATTTTAAAATTAAAAAGGATCCGCAAGGTGGTGAGTCACTGGCACAGGCTGCCCAGGGCAGTTGTGGATGCTCCATCCCTGGAGGTGTTCAAGGCCAGGTTGGATGGGGCTTTGAGCAACCTGGTCTAGTGTCCCTGCCCATGGCAGGGGGCTTGGAACTAGCTGATCTTTGAGGTCCCTTCCAACCCAAACCATTCTGTGATTCTATGATTCTATGAATTACAATGACCCTGAAAACCTGTAAGACAAACCTGCCCTTTAAATCATATAATCTCACAGTCCTGGAGTGAAAGAAGGGAACTGCTTCCATTTTTATGTGCCATCTATCTTTAGTCCTGTGGAATGCAACAAGATGCGAAGACTGCGGTATTACAGAAATGAGACTTGAAATATTTCATACTGAAGAATTCCCACTGTCCCCTTGATGAGCTATAAATATTATGGAGTCTTTGATGCAGCCAATCATGCAAATATTTAATATTCATACATGCTGTGCAGGGAATTCAACATACACTTCTTGCAGGCTCTTCCTTATGTAATGTTCGAGTGCATTACCTCTGAATGGAGACGTGATGTTATGAAGAGTAACTGAGTTCCTCAGTTGAGGTGAAAAGCCTTTCTTCTTGGAGGCTCATCGCCCTCCACGTTACACTGGTAACAGCGGTGTCAGAAAAAAGCTTGAGTATGGATTCTTTTGCAAAAATTGGGAAGGAAACAGATGTCACCTGTAGTTATCGGTAAGGAACTAGGCTCTGTGATGAGGAAGCCAACTAATGACAGCATGTTGTTCTGTGGAAAAGAGCTGCCAGGGAAGCCCTGGGTGCTGATGTCTTCCCCAGCAGGCATGGGTCAGGCTCGCCCTACCATCACAGTAAAGGTTAGTCAATCGCAGAAGTGTCAATCTCAGGCAGTGTAAAAAAAGACAAAACTCTGAGGAGTCATGCAGTTCTGTCTCACCCACTTGGGCTGCCAGAAAGATGGCACGGTCACCTGGCTTGTTCTCCATTCCAGAAGTCATGGGGATGTGCTGATGAGAATTATGTTCAATGCAAACTTTGGATTTAAAGAATATTATTAGAATCATAGAATCATTTTGGTTGGAAGAGACCTTTTAGATCATTAAGTCTAACCGTTAACCCAGCACTGCCAGGTCATCACTAAACCATGTCCCTCAGCACCATTTAGTTTGGAAAAGACCTTCAAGATCATCGGGCAACCTGGTCTAGTGGGAGGTGTCCCTGCCATGGCAAGGAAGTTGGGACTAGATGATCTTTAAGGTCCCTTCCCACTGTGTTGGTTTAGTAAGAGCTGCGGGGTAGCCGAGCCGTGCGGCTGGCCGCTTCTCCCCGCCCCCTCCCCTCTGCCGCGGGCCACGGACAAAGAAGAAAAAAAAGGTTTAAAAGTGCCTTTTTGAGTTGAGATAAGGTAGGTTTAATATATATACATATATAAAAGAAAATAACATATAATGGGCACTTTGCAGTTAACAAGAACAATATTAACAGTAAGAAAAGAGCAATACAAAAAAAACAATACCAGAGAACAACAGTGAGGGACCGAACCCGAGCGAAGTCCAAAGCGAACTGAACTCCAACTGAACCGCCCCCAATGGAACTGGCCCCTCCCCGGAGCTGGCCCCGGGGCATGACGTCAGCATGGTATAGAATTACCTGGCTCCACACAAAATTAACCCTGTCCTGGCCAAACCAGGACACCCACCAAACCAATTCTATGAATCAAGGTTTGGTCAATATGCCCACCTCAGTGTCAGGTTTTGTTTGTGCAACTCTAAAAGGATGAGAGGAAGGGATGTGAGCTTTTCAACCAGCAGACAGCAACAGATAAATTCCATCTGTTGAGGCTCTATTTGCTGCAGTCACCAAAAAACGTCAAGGAACAATTTGTTGCCATTGGGTAAGGTTGTTAAGCAACATGAAACTCAAATATTGTGCCCGTTCATTCAGCATTGGAGCAACTGAATTTGAGAAATGAGGATCATAACTTTGGTGTGATTTACAGGCTGGTATCAACTGCAGCTTAGGGCACGTGTTGTCAAGAGCTGCACGTGTCTTACTTGGCTTCGCAGTGCAGACATCTGCCTTTTGTGGTAGTCACAGTGGATAATATGGTGAATTTCATGTGGGAATTCAGACCAGGGTTTGGCAGTGCTGAACTCTGGTATTAAGGAGTGTAGGAAGTGGCCAGGAAGGTCCAGAGACTGAGGAGCCCTCCTCCTGGCACTTTGTCCCTGATGGGCATGTCTCTGGGGTTGTGGGTCAAGCTGTGGCTCCAGAGAAGAAGCTGTTAGCAATTGGTCCTTCCTTTCACCTGTAAACAACAGGTGAAATGTAGCCTGTTGTTGAGAGATGGTCACAGAAGAAGTGTCACCAACACCTGTGGCACCATGCAGATGTCCCTGTCTCACTCTGCTGCACATTCTCAGTAACATTCTCAGTAACATTCTCAGTAACAAGGAGACAACGCCAGAGAAAAAAAAAGTTCCTCCACATTTGGCTTTCCTTACACTTACATACTCACTGTTGTTCGATGCTAGAACATATCAGGGTGGATGCATCTTTGTTTTGGCCAGTTCAGCCATTATTCTGCTTTATTTTCTCTTTTTTCAGAACAACAGGCTAAATTCTTAGGAGAAATAACAAGACTGGTCTTCCACAGGGCTGAGTTGATGCATCTCTCCAACTCCAGTGCTCCCATCATAAACTGCTCTTTCTAGAAGCACTTCAAGAGCCATTGCTACCTAGCTGGCTTTGGTGCAAAGAAGGGTGTATTTGGAAAACCTGACTTGAACTGTACCATCACCACAACAAGAAGGAGTGCAAGGACCTGTGTCTGACACAGGACAATCCCATACAACAGTTTGCCCGAGTAGTAGACCTTTCTGAAAAGGTTCTGCTGTTATGGTGGATCCACCACGGAATATAAGCCAGCAGTGCAAAGGTGGCAAATTGCATCACATCAGGGCCTTGAGCAACATGAACTAACGTCGCAGCTGGATCTAACTTCAAACGTTGTGTAGGGGTAGGACCAGATGACCTCCAGTCATCCCTCCCAATCCGAACGACCATGACTTTAACTGGTAAAGACAGACAATGCAGCAGGAGGCAACATCCACAGGCTGAGCCTTGAGAAGTTCACACAGCAGATGAAGAAACGCTTCTTCCCCCAGTGGAGGTGCAGCCCTGGGACAGGTCTCCAGCAACGTGGGGGACCTCCATCCTGTTTTTTTTTTTAAAACCACAGCTAGACAAGGCATGGCTGCCCTGACCTTGTGTTAGCACAGACTGCTGTGAGATTTTCAGAGGTCCCAGCCACCAGCACCACTGTCATACTGTGATGCTCACTCTGTCATGATAGCTTATGACATAAAATTGCATGTTCATGGTGTATGAGAGGCACAGGCACCAACATCACTGATGTCTGCATGATGCAGGCAGGAAACAGTGAATCCCGACTGAACATGGAAGACTCAAAATTGAAGTCTCCCAGGTCTAAATTTGAGCATGCTTTAGTGCAGTGAATTTAGTAATATTTCATATACTGAGAGAGCCAGGGTTGTTCAGCCTAGAGAAGAGAAGGTTCTGGGGAGACCTTATTGCAGCCTTTCATTAGTTGAAGGGGGGCTACAAGAAAGCTGGTGAGGGACTTTTTACAAGGGCTTGTGATAGGACAAGGGGTAATGGCTTCAGACTGAAGAGGGGAGATTTAAACTAGATGTAGGGAAGAAGTTCTTCACTCTGAGGGTGGTGAGTCACCGGAACAGGTTGCCCAGAGAGGCTGTAGATGCCCCAACACTGGATGTGTTCAAGACTAGGTTGGATGGGGTTTTTAGCAACCTGGTCTAGGGGGAGGTGTCCCTGCCCATGGCAGGGGGGTTGGAACTAGATGATCTTGAAGGTCCCTTCCAACCCAAACCATTCTGTGGTTCTATAATTACACATTAGGCAGGAGCCAATTATGAAAAGCCTTCCCTACTCCGTGCTAGCGAGTCACAGTGCTTTGTAGGTCACCACAAAGGTGAGTAGGTTTCTATCCACACTTCACAGATGTGGTTGAACCTGGTCATTGTTGCAATGTGACCAAGTAACAGAAGCGGAAAGCGTTTTCAGCTCCTAACGAACTTGATTATACTCAACCACTAGTGGTTTTCCTATGCCAACACAGTCTTGGTATATGAAATACATTTAATAAATAAAACGTAGACTTACTCAGCTGCCATCCTCCAGAAGCAGATGAGAAGAGCCTGCCTTATGGGATGTTCTCCAAGCTTTACCGAGCAGCTGTATGCTGTGCAGTCATTTCAAGGATTTTCCGTGGTTATAAAAGCATGCTGGCTAACTCTGAATTAGACTGAACGGCCCCAATTATATAACTCACTATGACTTCCAAGCATGTTTAGTGGAAAGAACGGGAGTTGTATCATAATGGATGATGGGAGATCAATTGACGTGTGTATGAATCAATGTTTAGACAAAGGAACTCTAGTTCTTTCTTGGAATAGCAACATTTTCATGTCTCAAATCCCCCGACACCAGTTTCATAAATGCAGTAACGTAAACCATGTGCTGGGTGGTGATTTTTCTGAGGACCTTCCCGCTTTCATTGTGTATTTTATTACTGGCCAAATGTGACATTAAATGCTATCCACTGTGGCTTGGAGTTAAACGCCCGCTCTGTTCAGAACAGCAACACTCAATTAAACAGCATTTTTCCCAATCTACACCCTCTATTGTCACTGCGTTTAAAGGGAATAATGGGAGCACTGACCTATATTACGTTTCTTATTATCAATGGAGATGAAGCGTATGCAGGGATTATCAGTGATGTACTGTGCAGCCCAGGGGACATCAATCCATGTGCCGGCTTCATAAAAAAGTCCCAGAGCGTAGCGGGAGGAGTAGCTTGCAGATTCCAGTTGCTGCTTTTGACTTGCATTAATTACTGTGGAAAAAAGAAAGGAAAAAGAAAAATCAGACAATTCCTCTTCCCTCCGAACATTAAGCATGTGAGTGCTGTGCTTAAGCTGATTACTCCTTCCTGAAAATGGCCAGACTGCTAAAACAAATAATTTAATATTAAGCCTAGTGCTTGGTAATATTTTTTCCTCGGACACCTCTTCATGAAGTTTTAATGGCACATTATGTAGAGTGTGTCCTTCACACAGAACCATCCCCATCTGTTGGTGGTTTATCTCCCAACTCTCTGCTGGTGGCCTCTGACTCGAAACTTGGATGACTGCTGTCTTTCCTCCACATCTTTTCTCACAGGCTGAATAAACGGGAGGAGAAGGTTTGGGTTGCCCATAGCACATCAAGTAAATGATTTTATGACTCTGCAAAAACCCAAATGACATCACATATTCAAGAGTTGCAGGGACTCCTGAATCTCTGGGGAAAATAGCTCTGTGAATTCTGCACTGCATTTCAAATGGATGAAGAAAGCCCTACACTTCAGCACACAAAGAGTTCATAGGAAAGTTCAGCTCCTTCAGCTGAAGGTATTTTCATAGGATCATTAAGGTTGGAAAAGACCTCAAAGATCAAGTCCAAGCATCAACCCAACATTACCATGACCACTAGACCATGTTCCCAGGTGTCACATCTACAGGTTTTTCAAATACCTCTGGGGACGGGGACTCCACCACTTCCCTGGGCAGCCTGTTCCAGGGCTTGACCACTCTTTCGGTAAAGAAATTCTTCCTAATAACCAACCTAAACCTCCCCTGGCACAACTTGAGGCCATTTCCTCTTGTCTTATCACTTGTTACTTAGGAGAAAAGACCAACACCTTCTTTCAGGTAGTTGTAGAGAGCAATAAGGTCTTCTCTTCCCCACACTAAACAGCCCCAGGTCCTTCAGCCGCTCCTCGTAAGACATGTTCTCCAGTCCCCTCACCAGCTTCGTGGCCTTTCTCTGGATCTGCTCCAGCCCCTCAATGTCTCTCTTATACCGCAATGCCCAAAACTGAGCCCAGGATTTGAGCTCTGGCCTCCCCAGTGCCGAGACCAGGCAGACGATCCCTGCCCTAGTCCTGCTGGCCACACTAGTGCTGATCCAAGCCAGGATGCTGGTGGCCTTCTTGGCCACCTGGGCACACTGCTTTTTTTTAAAGCAGTTTAGAAAATTTCAGAGCCACCATGAATCTGTTCTTCCCTCCTTCCCCCCCGCCCTCTTCTATCTTCTAATTACAGTAAGATCTGCTTTCCACCTCAATTTTACCATCTTCCTAAGAAGCTGCACAAAGTAGCATTAGCTCCACTGGGCATTCAAACACTAATTTATTTCAAGCTGAAGAGAAAGACAACAGCTTGACTAATTGTGGAGTTAGGTACCATGTCTCTCTTCCTACTAGCAAATGGATGGCCAATGCTTCTGTGAGCTGGAGTGGGACATCCAAAGACAAAATCACAGCAGTCTCCCACCTGCATGTGAAGCTGCACACTCTGTTGGGCTTGTTTGGAGACTGGATATTGAGAGGCAGAAGAACAATTATGAGGGAGTTTCATTGTATGCAAAATTTAGCCAACATGATGAACATCTTCTATGAAGAAAGGAGCAGCTGATGGCTGTATGCACCACGGTGCTTCCCACAGGCAGCAGGCCAGGTGTTGAGTGGTATCTTCAGAAGGACTTCAGCAGAAGTCCTGCCCCCCCAACAGACCAGCCCCACACATGGAGCGGGCTGGAGGGGGCAGCTCTTCACACACGGCTGTGCAGGTGAGAGGCATCTGCAGACACATGCACACCAAGCTGGCCAGGAGTCACAGCAATGAAGCAGCTCCCCCACCCTGGTGTCTCCAGCCAGAGTTGGTGGGACTGAGCAATTCTGCTCTGTGTACCTTACCCACTCCTCAGCCACCTCCATGCAACTGCAATTAATGGGCTTCAAAGAAGAGCACTGGCGTGACTGGCCTTACTGTCATGACTAATACTGCTCCTCAGAATTTGCAGCCAGGATGGCTTCATCACACACTCACTCCACCAGCTCATGTTCTCTTCCTAGCAACTGGCATTTCCTGCTGTGCCAAGGTAAGACTATAGGAACCAGGGATCTAAATCAAACCTCCATGGATGATGCTGTGAGGGGTCCAGCAGCACTGGCAGAGCATTTTCCAGTAGGATGCATGCTTGAAAGCACATTCAGTTGTGCTGAGAAGCCCTTGCCACAACTGCTGCTAAACCTGTAGAGCCTGCATACCACTGGTCTGCATCAAGGTCCATTCCCACTACCCCTATTGGCATGCTCCCTTCTCAAACAGCATCAAAGCTGTTTGTGTTCAGAGTTGATTTACGTGCAGAGGACAACGAGCAGGGGAGAGCATCATTCCTCAGCCAATCCTGGTGGAGAGGAGGGCTGGTGTCACCCAACTCTTACCAACCTGTGGGTGACCGTTCCAGCTGTGCAAGTCTACAGGTGCAGAGTCCAAACTCCTTGTCATGACTGGTCCATTCTGGCAACATTTCCATGTGGCCTCTCAAAATGTGCAGGGACACAATTCATGTCCCTGTTGAGTGTCTTCTGAGAGGCTCAATAAGTAAGCCATGAAGCCTACTATGTCTCAGAAGCCTTGGTGAACCATCAGAGAAGGTTCACCAAGGATATCAAGTCCAGTCTTCACAGATAGGTGCCTTCTACAGGAGGATGTATGGTCTGCAGTCACAATTTCGCACCCAAAAACCCAACAGGCTACTCATAGGTATCTGCCCCATCCTGTTGTTTCTCCAGTTGCGTATTTTTTCTCTGATGTCTCTCCACTCTATTCCTCTGCATGTCATGGAGAAGACTGATTTCAGAGGCTGCTTTCTGCCTCTTTCCCTGAAATAGTGACCTCGTGTACAGAATGCTCTCCTACCTCGACCCCACCACGACCTCCACACCCACACCAGCCTTACCTAATCACCAGCACACCAGAGGATCACAACTCAGATTCCATCTCAAATTCCATCAGAAATGAAGCTTGAAATGCCCCCAAGGAACACCCTCACAAATTTTAACATAAATATACCAGGGAACAGAGAAAAGTGGGGGGCAGAAAGAAACACTGACTGACCCATGAAAGCTGAGCAGAGGGAAGGAGGAGAAAGAAGGCATCTTGCACGAGGTTTGAAGAAGATCCCTTTCCCTCTCCAGTCCTTTGAGAAGGTGTTGAGGGGGCCCAGCAGCCTCTCACTTTTCTCTTGCACCTAGATATTTCTGAGGAGGATCCACTCCTTTCCATGGATCTCAGGAACCCCTCTAAGTGTTGGGTCAAAGACCGCTTGACCTCTGGCTGTCACCTTCCCTAGGCAAAGCTGCCTCCATGTCAACTATGGCACGGTAGGGTTCCTGTTTGTCATACTGCTAGTCTGTGACCAAGGCCCCGTAATGGTTTAGCATGGAGAATGATGCTGGTATGCTACTGAAAGCCTTGAACAGGCTTCTGCAGCACACATACATGCTCTCCGTGGAAGAACAACCCTGTACCACGTGCTCCAGAGAAAACTAGAGTGGTGGTTGCAAGAGCTGCTCTTCAAGGTAATTTCTTCTTCCTTCCTCCTGAGCATGTCCCAGCTGAGGAACTGGTGGCTTCCATCTTTCCCCAGGACTTCTGATACAGTGTAGATGCCCTGCCTGTGTGTGCTATCTGAAAGGCACAGCATGCAAAGCACGCTGCCCCGGGCTCCTTGGTGCACAGAGGTCCATCAAGGTGGCTATGCTGGGCAGCAGTCAGATGCTGACTTTCATCCAGGCTTTTTATGCCGTTCAAAGGTTTTGCATTGACCCAGACACTGTCAGGACTCCCCCAGCTCCGTGAGTCTCCTGCAGGCCATCATGTCCCTCCTCTCCATTCTTCCCCTCTTCCACAGCTTCTCCCCAGCTTCTGCAGCCCCCAGGAGTGGGAAGTTTTGCAGCATGGCACCACTGCTTGGCAAAGCCAAGTGCCAAGGAGGGGATTCGACAGGGATGCAGGATGGGCTGGAGGACTGCCCCGGAGGAAAGGATGCCAGTGCGAGAGGACCTCGCATATCCCACCCCATTGGAAATGTCCCTGGCGTGTCCTACCGCCCCGCTTAAGCTGCGAACTTCACAGCGGAGGCACATGGTGCCAGCATCCAGGAACCATCTCAGGGGCTCTTCACTGCTGAGTCAAAACAGTGACGTGAGCGATTTCAGCCCAGTTCCTCCTGGCAGACCACAAGAACCCAGATGGGGAGCAGCGCTGCTGTTCCACACAGCAGAGGCGACAGATCTGGTCCAGAAACCCGCACCGTATCCTCCTTCAGGTAAGGGCTCTGCATAGCTGCGTTTTGGGATGTTCATCACCACCAGGTCACCTCCTTACAGCTATGATAAATCATCACAACGTATTACGCACTCCTGCTGTGCTTTGAAGGAACATAGAAGTCCTACAAATGGAAAAGACAATACAAAGCTATAGTATCCCATCTAGAACACTACTCTTTGTCCAGGTTACTTTGGCAACTCATTTCCCCTTGGGGAAAAAAATAAATAAACAAGACCTCCTCCAGCTTGCGAAGCAAAGCCCCCCAGCAAAGCTCAGCACACCTCTGCGCTGTGGGAATGCATATGAGATCAAGATCATAGAATCATTCAGGTTGGAAAAGACCTTTAACATCATCCAGTCCAACCATAACCCTACTCTATCAAGTCCGCTGCTAAACCATGTCCCTCAGCACCACATCTCCATGGCTTTGGAACCTCTCCACAGATGGTGATTCAACCACCGCCCTGGGCAGCCTGGGCCAGGGCCTGACAACGCTTACCACAAAGAACTTTTTCCTGATGTCCAACCTAAATCTCCCCTGGTGCAACTTGAGGCCATTTCCTCTTGTCCTATCACTTGTTATCTGGGAGAAGAGACCAGGACCCACCTCTCTACAACCTCCTTTCAGGGAGTTGTAAAAAGTGAGAAGGTCTCCCCTCAGCCTCCTCTTCTTCAGACTAAACAACCCCAGAAGAACTGCCCAGGCTGGGAGTGCTGAGCCACCTAAGCCCGTACCCTGCCTCTGCTCCACAGCATGTGGGCTGCTGGAGGGGAAGGGACTGGCAGGTTTAAATTTACTCAGGCAGATGGTCTATTACATAGAGCACTTCAGCAGGTACTGCCTTCACAACCTTAAGTGTTGCCAAAGCCGAGCCAGCCAAGTTGGCTATGAAGTACCTCATTTAAGAGTTAACATTGCTTGATGGACCTGTCTTCAAAAGCTATGAAGTTTCAGAAGGTGTTAGGGGTCATCTGGGATGGATGGTGAACAGTAGTGTGATAATCCAAAACAAGTTAGGACTTTATCAGCTTTTAAGTACACATGGAGTTTGGCTAGGGAATGCTGGGGAAGGCAGATGAAAGACAGCACAGAACCTCCCTCCCAGGAGAGTGGAGAAGAGGGAGGGCAGGCAGCTTGGTGGGTATGGGCACCAGCCAGCAGTGACGGAGTTGTAAGCTAACAGATCAAAGGGCTGTACACAGCTAGTGCCCTAGCTAGCTCATTCACAGAGGAGAGAGAAGGAATGGCTTTAGGAAGAAGTCGCTTTTCACAAATCTTCTTGCAGACATTCCTGCCAGAGGTTCCTGTGGGCCCAGCTCCTCTGCTGCCCATTGTGGTGCCAGCATCGCCTGCTAGACACAACGGACAGAGATGGCTCCTCAGTGGCCCTTCACATGGAAGGACACCACCAAGAGAGCTCAGCAAGATGCAACCAGCCCCAACAGAAGCCACACCCAACAGGAAGCTCCTCCAACTGATCAGCTCCTATTTAATATAGCCCACCACCCCAACCATGACCACCTGGGTGAGGACAGAGCCACAGAGACACAGGTGGGCCAGGTTCTGCCTCTGGAACATGAAGCCAATAGGAAAAACAAAACATTCTGCTAGGTTATGACTCCTTCACAGGTCAACTCCAACTTTGGGCCCACAACTCAGGCCCCAGCACTCCAGCAAGTCAGGGCAACCCAGTGGCTGGGGATCCCCCATTGCTCGGGCCCTATCCATGGACACTGCTCACATGGATGTTTGGTTGGGGCTTCCCACGCTGCAGCTGTGCCAGTACCTCTGGTCTCATTCTGACCAGATCATGAACCAGAAATTACTAATAACCACTGTCCCAAAAGTCAGGTTTATATCTTAAAATTTAAAAGTGTTTTAATTTAGTTACTGATGTATGCTTGCTAATCAGTTTGCTTAATTATTGCTTAGGTTGTTTTAATAATAATACCTACGGTTTACTGGATTCTCAACTGCTGCAAATTTACAAAACAGAGGAAGTTTTATAGCTGGAGAAGACAGGCAATAAACTGATGTCAGGTTTGAAATCCAGCAGAAAAAAACCAAACCCAAACTGTATGCAAAAACAATGCTACAAGTTTTAAGACTGAGGTTTTTCCCCCTGCTCCATCCATTATGTGTTTCAACAAGGCCAATAAGTTGATCTAAGGACATGAAGAGAGCCTTCATTTTGAATTTCCATACTTTTATTGGTTTAAATGAAAACCAGACTGTTGTTTTAATGTTGTGTATGAAACCAGAAAATAACTATTAATTTTTCCCCTTCCAACAAAAACGCTTAAGATGATTTTAATAACATTTTGGAAAAATAAACAAACCCCAGCTTTCAGACCACGGAATTGTCCAGTGTGCAAGAATCAGCTGTAGCGATATTTTTAAAGCAATGCATAAAGACGTGAAAATCTTCTATTTTCCACTGAATAACTCAGCTGCAGCTGCACTGTGAAGGCCACTGAAGTAAATGTCCTCTGGAGACTTCATCACATCAAAGCAAGGGGCATGTATGCTTTATTTGCTGTTTCTCTAGACACTGACAGCAGAGTGGATTACTTATCTACGACACTCAATAAATATAGTACAGGCCTTTTATCTGCCATTCCAGTATTTTCATGTCACCTCGCTGCCTCACTTGTGTTGTGGGAAGGAGAAGATCCAGAGATCCCATTATGGCCAGCAAAAGAGAAGAGAGCCAAGGCTGGAGCTGGCAGGCTGGGAGCACGGGCATCACGCCATTCAGGAGTCCAGGGCTGAGCCCAGCCTACCATCACAGAGGCCAGGGAAGCAAAAATAAACCCAGCTGCTCCAATGGCCAAGAACCAACTGGGATGATCAAGGTTTAATCCTGGATGTGTAGTCACTTGCCAGCAAGTAAGGGAGGGGATTGCAAAGTGCTCCTCTATCTGCAGAAAGGGACTGCAGGAGGTAGCACCCAGATCATTCACCACCAGCTTGTGCCACGTGTCAGAGGTTCCAGCAAGGGCTGGACTTGTGACTGCAATTTTGAGTAAGCAGAGATGGGGAAGAGACACAATGGGTCAGTAAAGGATTCAGGTCATTGTTTACTCTGAGGGTGGTGAGGCACTGGCACAGGTTACCCAGGGAAGCTGTGGATTCTCCAGCCCTGGAGGTGTTGAAGCCCAGGTTGGATGGGGTCTTGAGCAACCTGCTCTAGTGGGAGGGTCCCTGCCATGGTAGGGGAGTTGGAACTAGCTGATCTTTGAGGTCCCTTCCAACCCAAACCATTCTATGATTCTATGGTAAACTGAAGGAGATAGGTTACCCATAACTTCACACAAAGTCCCATGTAGCAGTCACTGTAGGTCACGGCTGCTGGGGACAGGGAGAAACCATGTTCAGAACTGCAGAGAGAAGAAGATGCTACAATGTGACAAGCATTTAAAACAGTACTTGTTTTGGAAGGTTTTGCTGTTCTTAACTCACTACTTCTAAAAGCCTGTGGATACTTCTCTCCCTACCAAGTCACCACATGATTTCAGAGCTCAGGTGGGATGCTTGCATCCAGCTCTTGCATGCACGTAAGGATGTGTGGACAAACTGGGTAAACCAATTGAGATCCCAGTTGGAAAGACTTCCAAGGATGAGACGGAAAACATTCTTACTTGGTTTCACCATCCAGCCTTGCTGGGCAGCACCAAGGATGCTGCATGCTGACAACCAGCAGCTCCAAAGAAGATGACAGCCAGATATAGCTTGTTTTACCACAACAAAAGATTAGTTACTAGGTATGGCCAAGGTCACTGTCAATCTACAGACATCTAGATGTTACCAGCCACCAAAGCACTAACAAAAAAACCCTAGAGGAGTACTTTTAAGGAATGATAGTGCCATTAAAGCAGCAAAATATGAGGATGCTGGACTTACTGGGTTTTCTTTTAGGAAATCATGGCTTTTAGTCTTAACTTCTTTTACTGGAAACTCCTTATTCTTCTAATAATCCATCAGACTTGGTGCGAATAGCCTGGCTTGAGCTTTATGACTTTGCCAGAGTATCCCTCTGATTCAGTGGAACTCCTGCTCCTCATGGGCCTGCTTTCAGCATGCTCTTAAGCCATTCCTAGCAAGCAGTCTGGTGCAGGGCTGCCTGATGGGACTAGTGGTTTCTGCTAAGCATAACCATCCTGCTGGGACTGTAAGAAACCAGGAAAAATGCATATTACCTGATGGATACTGTGATCTGTATCAAGGGATGAAACAGCCCCCCAGTATGGGTCCACGAGGACTACAGGAGTGCTTCTGCAGTTACCCTCTCTTCCTCCCAGCTTGAGTTTTAGCAAGTAAAAACTTCAGCTGAAGCTTTGCCAGCAACTGTGGCTTATGCAGCACCTTGGTATCAGCTCCTGCTTTGATGTATTTGCAAAGAAAATGCTCCCTTTCTTGGAAGGCTCAGCATTGAGGTTGGACAAGATGCCCTGCATCTCGGGAGGAAAGCAATTATCTTTGGCACTGCCCAGCTGCTCCGCAGTTTTCAGGACCTCAGCTTCCTCTTCTGGAAAGAAAACCAGTCCTGCCCAACTCCCAGTGCTCACCTGCCATGGGATAGAATCATCGAATGGTTTGGTTGGAAGGGACCTTCCAAGGTTATCTAGTCCAGCCCCCCTGCAGTCAACAGGGATGTCTCTTACTAGATCAGGTTGCTGGCACAAAGAAACAAAATGTCCTGTCCGTTTCCTCTTGTTGTCTCTTCCACCTTTAAGAAAACCTGACAAATTGATGAAGGACCTTGGTAGGTGTCGCTTATTTTTCAGCAGATGGTTCAGGTGGTCCACAAGCCTCAAGGTCCACAACGTGGACCACAAGGCTCAACTGAGCCTTTGACTAGGAAGGCTTCTCTCTACCTTCTTCGTTTTTCCATGCTTTATCTCTGTGACCGTACACTTCCCCCACAGCTATGCCCTCAACAACCCTGCCACAGATGCCATCCCCCAAAAGGTTTTGTTACTTCCTTAGACTGCTTTGCTTAAGAACTTATTTGCAGCACATGACTTAGCAATACGCTGGCAGCAAATCTAAATGCCTCAGTCAGATGTTGCCGGTGACAGTATTTTCAAGTGGCTAGTGATCACTGCTATTTTAGAAACTAAAAAGGAAGCTCTGTGGTTAAACGGCAACAAAGATATTCTTAGCCTACGTATCAAGTTCAGAGATTTTAGTTCAGCACTAAGATGCAGCTTGGCTAAGTACCTGGAGATACAGTTCACTGTCACAGGTGACGCAGTGCTGCCATAGCTCTGCTCAGGAGACAAATTATTCAGGACAGCGTGTCATAATAACCTTCACATAACGAAGCCTCCTTGGATGGCAACCTCATCTTCCTCAGCAAGCTTGTGGATACCTTTCCTACTGCTCTTTGGAGCACAAAGCTGCTGCCCTGAGTTCTCTAGTTGAGAGGTGACAAAGGACAGACTTGAGGCAACCCCCCTCTGCACAGTCATCCACCCTGCCAACGTGCTGACCATTTCAAGATGTAGGCTGTTCCTGCTTCTGCCTTTGCAAAGGAGGGAGCAGACGTTATGAGAAAAGCCTTATTTTTAAGTCCGGCTTCCTTATCACACAGTTTAAGAGCTTTTTTTAAAAGGCAGCATAACAGCTAAATGCAGCCATGCCTGTATCTGCAATGAACCGCTCACTAAATATAGTTACGTGTCACGATATACTTTTTGTTTTCTTATTACACTCAGCTTTCATTCAAATAATCCTGTTTGGATCCAGTGCAACACTTCCTCCTGTGTGTATGCAGCTTCCAGAACACCTTCGAGAATTATTTCAAACCACTGTGGCCCTGGCTGACTTGTCACAAAGCTTCTTTATCTAAGGTTTGTAGCACGTGAAGGAAAGGTATAATTAGAAATATAGGTTATTGACCGGAATGGAAAGGTGCTGGGAAAAAAAGTACAAGTAATTGATTATGAAGTTTACGACTTTGTGTACTAAGCTCAAATACCGCTTCACCAGGTGCTCTTGACATGAGAGAACAAGAGGAAATGGGCTCAAGTTGCGCCAGGGAAGGTT
>VZZY01022685.1:563-37460 GCA_013400335.1 Eurystomus gularis
ACGTATAACTTTGTGGCTCTGCCCTCACCCAGGTGGTTGTGGTTGGGGTGGTGGGAAAGGCCAGGATTATATTAACCAGGAGCTGATCAGTTGGAGGAGCTTCCTGTTGAGTGTGGTTTCTGTTGGGGCTGGTTGCAATCATGCTGAGCTCTCTCGGTGGTGTTCTTCCAAGTTCTTCAAGCCAGTAAGGGAACCATCTCTGTCCATTGTGTCCAGCAGGTGATGCTAGCGCCACAGTGGGCAGTGGAGGGGCTGGGCCTCCAGCAGCCTATAGCAGGATTGTTTGGATGAAGATTTCTGAGGGGATGTTGCTGAGTTCAGCATTGACCTGTGTGATCAGGCAAGTGGTGTCAGCATAATATGATGATGGCTGAACTGGTAGTACAGGGGGTTGGTTGGGCTAGATGATCTTCACAGGTCCCTTCCAATCCCTAACACTACCACTGTGTGAAAAGTGACTGTATAAAATAGAATATAATCATTTTTTTGCCATTAATTTTAATAATAATTCCTCGAAAATCCCTTCTGGGCACTTTGGTTATGTAAAAGGTCTGTTCATTTCAGGAGTCTACCGATTGCTTTCTTTATTTTCTGTATTACTGGATTGTTCCACTACTAATCTTCCTTTCTTCTTCTTCTTTCCCTCTGTTCTTCCACTATCCTTTGCAAAATCTGTCTTGAGATACAATAATGAAAGAATGCTCTAAACAACAGAACAACCCTCTTATACCCGAAACCCTGAACCCTTTCTTACAGACTTTGTTCTTCCTTAGCATTACATCTGGTTCTAAAAGATAAGTGGGATTCATCAGACAATCTTTCCTAAACCCTTCTCCAAAAAATTGTACTAAGCCATGTAATGGAAATAGCTAAAGAAGCTGAGTAGCACAGACTTATATCTTGGTGTAGAATAGCCTTATGAATTAATGATTACATAATGTTATTGTAGATGTGATTAAAACAAAAGAAAATCAAGATTTATAAATACATAATTTGAGTTGGTACTTTAAAATTAACTGAACTGACCCTTACCAATAACCTCTATTCAAAATTCAGAGAGTTTTTAAGATAAACAAGTTTAAATTCTATAGAACATATAAAAATTTACTTTGCATGTTTTCAAACTATAAGCAATAGTTATAAGTTATTTTAATAACAGGATCACCAATAACATCCAGTGGTGCTTTCATTCAGAAAAAAAAAAAGTTCCTCAATGAATATATTACGGTACAGTACTTGACAGAAAAGTGTTCAGTCGTTTCAATGACTATATTTTATACCACTTTCTGTAAGATACACTCAGTACTCATTTAGAGCAATACCGCCTGAGACTGATAATTCAATTTAGTCTCTGCAACATGATTTGTAAATACCGCATTTGAAGAGACAAGCTGATAAGCATGTCATAGTTTTCTAAAAGCATGATAGTTGCAGCATCTGTTAGTTGTCCTGCAATTATTTTTTATCATTATGTGTGTACAAAAAAAATACTGTACTTTTGAAGGCAAATAGAATGCTAGTTGTTTATAATGTCACCTAAAATAGAAAACCAGTGCGTAACTCCACAATCACACATAAAAAAGATCATTTTAAGCTTTCTAGTGAAGCTGCCTTTTCCCAGGTGGTCAATTGCACTTGTCATCTGTTATTTTGGAAAATGCACAGAATTTAATAGATGAGGTATATCAAACTAACTACATTAGGAACATACCAGCTGTCAATATGGCTTCAGCCCAACAGCATCTTCTGGGAAAAACAAATTCTGAAATGCAGACAGTATACTATTAGTTTGATAGAATGATTATAAGTTTCACCATCTGTTGCATATTTCACAATTAATTGCAGTTTCTATCAACAGATATTTTCTAAAATCCACATTTTCTTTTTTATACAAGAAACAACAAAGCAGAACAGCAACACATTGTCTCAAGTAATGAGGTACCAATACTGGAGCTAAATCAGATAAGCTTCACCCTGGTTTAACAAGGTAGATATCTAGGGAACTAATTACAGTAAATAGATCTAAAAATATCAGTGTCAGTACAGAAAAACTACAATTCAGAATTATCTATCTTTTCTTGAAAAACTTACTGATTTCGTTTTTCAAAGCTATTCCATTGTGCAGTCATATAATATTTGGTTAACATTTTGAAGTCCATCAGTTGAATGCTACTGGAGTTTAATTACAGGAAGTTATTTAATTAAACATAAATGTAAAAGATAAAAACATTTCAAAATGTTCCATAGCTAGATCTAAACTATAGAGGAATTGCTTACATGTAAAACTAAATGCCTGGTCCATGCATTTCATATGAAGCATCATGACACTGTTTAAAGTTATATTAGAAAAAATAAAGAAAAATTCAATGAGGTTTGTGTCTTGGGGTTAGGGTTTTGTAAACAATATATGTGTATTTTTTGCTTATATTCTTTTCTCCACCTCATAGCTCTAGTTTGTTTGTTTATTTTTTTGTTTAATTCTTTCTTCCTGTGTTTCTTTCAACATGATCCGCAGCCATTGCCAAATGAAAGGCCTAGTTCTAGTCCAAGCTACTATTCTTCAATTTTGGCTTTTTGCCTATGACATTAATAGGCTCCATACACGGCTATGGATTCATTTATTTAGAAGTGAGATGAGACTCCTAGAAGCAACTTCATGGTCAGACATGTCTTTGATAACATTTGTAACATTGAAATCATAAGTCAAGGATTTTTGAAAGAAGTTCTAGAAATATAGTATTATTAAAAATGTTTCATTCTTTTAATCTTAAACTAACATTTTACTTTACCTGAAGATAAGCCATCAGTTGACAGCTTTGTGTAAAGAGACTGAATAGGACTTAAAGCAAAGGGAAAACTGTATCAAGAGATTGTATTGTCTAAGATATAAGATGCATTCAGACACTGTTTGGATTTCTCAAAAGCTTCTCCACTTAATCACAGGTACATGTTACCTGAAACATGGAGAGGAGGAAACTAGTGCCAGACCCAAATGATCTTCAGAGATTTTACAAGAGACTTTGTATCAGGTTTGTTTCTTTTACTAGCACCAAAGTTACATAGAGCATTACACAGTAAAAATAACATCTAGTTTCACCCATTGGTCCACAGGTAACAGTATCACTCAAAAAAAAACAAAACCAAAACAACCAACCAACAACACCCCCCCCCCAAAAAAAAAGCAAAACACCAGAATAGAAAACATTCTGTGCCTGATATGCATATGTGTGTATGATAACTTCAATAATAAGCAAATTGCTGCATTTCACATAGGCCTTAGTTTCCAAATGGCTCAAAGTGTCTGAACTTAAGTTCTATACTATAGAACTATAATAATCTAGGCAGATGACAAACAGAAGAAACAGAATATAAAAGGACTTCAGGCAAGAGGTCGCATCATCCTAGCCAAATACAAATGAATAAAGCTGCCATAGCTATCTTTCAACTATAATTGTGAAGATTACAAGAAATATAATTTGTAAACATTAGTGATGAAAGAGGGGGAATCAGGTGGGTGCTTTGCACCTTTGTAATTTATTTCTGTTGCTTTATCACAGTATCACAGAATGGTTGAAATTGGAAGGGATCTTTGAAGGCCATCTGGTCCAAACCCCCTGCTCAAGCAGGGACACCCATAGTCAACTACCTAGGACTGTGTCCAGACATTTTAAATATTTCTAAGGCGGAAAACTCCACAACCTCCCCATCTTGCCCATTAATCCCAACTCTGTTTTGTCTCATGGAACTATAGGCAGCTAGCTTTTATCTATATCTCAAACAAAAATATGAACAGGAGTATCACCAAGTTGGAGTACTCCAGAGCCAAAGAGAGAAAAAGAGAAAAATCTTTGTCTTCCTTGCACTGAAAAAACTATACTTTATTCTTCTTCCACTGCTATTCTTGAAGTTTATTAACTGATTAACAAAGGGAAAGTAAAACACTACTCTTCAGAAGCTAATATGAGATTGCCTTCACTATAAGAAATGACTATTGAATATTAAGAAGTCTCTGGAAAATCCAAGAAATCAAAATGAAGTCATCTTATCACAGGAAGTTCGCTCTTTCTCAACTTGACAGCCATATCAGTTCATGACTGTTCAGATTATTAAAGGCATTTGATGATATCTACACTAGTACAAGGGGTTTTTTGTTTGATTTTTTTTTTTTAGTTGGTTTGGTTTGTGGCTTTTTTCTTCACTGTTTGGCAACCAGTCGGTGAAGCAAGTGTTAACTTTTAGGACATCAGTTATTAATCTAATAACTAATACTTACCAAAGTCAGAGCCAGATTGAAAACAGGCTTTCATTTTATCGGGAAAGAAGCAATGTCATTTCCAAGATATGTGGTGAAAAGTGGATATACTGACAGTAATAGCTTTTTGAGCATAAGCTGTGACAAGAACTTTTTAGAAGTCTGTATCATGTCCATTAATACCAGAGATAACTTCCTCTATTTTTCTTTAAACTACATATGAAATTCTAGAAGAAATACAGAATTCTATGGGAAATATGTAGAGAAATAAATCTGTTCTTTTATAATTTTCTTTATGTTTATAAATACTTTGATTGACAGAGCAAATTAAGACAGGTGGGGTTTTTTTCTTATTTTTATGTAAGGATCTATGTTTCTGGAGCTGTCATTAGGAAAGATCTGTATGTTTTACAAGTACAGTCACCAGGCCACCTCTGTGTCTGAATGGAGGTGCAGAGAGATTATTACAGATGCACAGCAGATTTTTGTCAAGCAAAGTTGCCTGGACACATTTCAAATGAATTGCCAAGGTTACAACATTGCTGGCATAAAACCAAAAAGCTTTGCTTTTGGCTACTGCTTTAAAGCTATTTTATAATATTAATTATCAAACTGTAGCATTAACAAGAAACTTATATATGGATATTTTTGTTTTAGAGAAGACACATTTACAACATATCTTGAATAATTTTACACTCTGGAGACAAATTCAAACACTATAGATAATATTCTAAATGAGAAAGACACTCACTGTTGTGCTCTGCTTCTAAAAGACATCATGTGTTTCTTATTGATTTGTGAAACATCTAATTTTTCTTTTTCATTATCAAGGCCTTTAGACTAATATTTTAATTTTTGATCATTATTAGAGCTACCAGTCAAGTGAGATTCATGTTCTGGCAACAGCCTTCTCTTCCCTTTCTCCTCATAAGTTCAAAGAGCTTTATAAATCATATTTTCAAGCTAATTACATCAATCTGGTTCTTTTGGATGCCCTTAAAAGATCTCTGAAAAATGAAAATATGTCAGCCTGCTAAGAACTGAATCCAGATTCCTCACTAATGACAGAACCTGCCAGAGACTTTGCTGCTTCTCTCTCTTTTTATCCTTTTGTCAAATAGCAGCTCCAGTAATGCTTACTGTCCTTCTCTTTTTGTAAAGAAGCTCCTCCTATTTTTATTTATTGAAGTTAACACAAGGTCCATTTATCTCTTTATTTTCCATCTCTCTCTTTGATCTTGGAGTAATATTCCGTCCCCTTTCCTTAAAGAACATACTACTTTCCGAAGAATAAGGCAACGGAACATTGTTTCACAAGCATAGATTTTGACACAAGGTGGTATCTTTAAAATAGAATAGTGAACTTAGATATGTGACTTTTCAGCTCATTCATTCTCTCGTTCAACATGTCTACTGAATAACTGTAAGTTGTATTTCTAGCTCAGCAGTCTTTCCATTGCAGGTTATTTTCTTTGGTGTCTGAACAGCAGTAACTCCAGCAATTATTGATATTCTTTGCTGCTATTGACAAGGAAGCAATAAGGAGCCATGATATCACCACTATCTTTAAGGACTTTTGTAGTTCTGATTATGAGCATTCCCATTTAATTAAGGCTTAAAAGGCTCTAAATCTCCTAACTCTAAATCTCCAAATCTCCCCTCTTTTAATTTAAAAACATTACCCCTTGTCCTATCAAAACAGACCCTGCTAAAAAGACTGTCCCCATCTTTCTTATAGACCACCTTTAAGTATTAAAAGGCTATGATAAGGTCTTACTGGAGCTATCTCTTCTCCAGGCTGAACAACCCCAATTCTCTAAGCCCTTCCTCATAGGAGAGGTATTACAGCCTTCTGATAATTTTTATGGCTCTCCTCTGGATTCACTCCAGCAGGTTCCTGTGCTGAGGAGTCCAGAGCTGAACACAGTACTTCAGGTGGTGTCTTACAAGAGTGGACTAGAGGGGTGGAATCATCTATCTCGACCTGCTGGCTACGCTTCTTCAGATGCAGCCCAGGATACAGTTGGCCTTCTGGACTGCGAGTGCGCATTGCTGGCTCGTGTCCAGCTTTTCATCCACCAGTACTCCCAAGTCCTTTTCCACAGGGCTTCTCTCAACCCCTTCATCTCCCAGCCTGTATTGATACCAAGGGCTGCCCTTACTCAAGTGCAGGACCTTGCATTTGATCTTGTTGAACCTCATGAATATCATGCAGACCCATGTCTCAAGCTTGTCTAGGTCTGCCTGAATGGCATCCCATCCCCCAGGCATGTCAAACACACCACTCAGCTTGGTGTTGACCGCAAACTTGCTGAGACTCCACTCTATTCCACTGTCTATGTCATTGATCGTAGAATCATAGAATCATTTAGGTTGGAAAAGACCTCTAGGATCATCTAGTCTAACCTTTGTCAAATATCTCCCTAATCCCTAGACTACGTCTCGAGGTTAGGGAGATGCTGGACGAAGGTTGATAGAGATATTAAACTGTATTGGTCCCAATATGGGCCCCTGAGGGACACCACTTGTCACCGATCTCCATATGGACATTGAGCTGTTGGACACAACACTCTGGATGTGACCACCTACCCAATTCCTTATCCACCAAACAGTTCACCGATCAAATCCGTATCTCTCCAATTTTGAGAGAAGGATGTTCTGGGGGTCCATGTCAAAGGCCTTACAGAAGTCCAGATAGACAACATTCGTAGCTCTTCCCTTGTCCACTGGTGTAGTCACTCCATCATAGAAGACCTCTAGGTTGGTCACTCAGACAGTACTTGCCCTTGGTGAAGCCATGCTGGCTGTCTTGAATTACCTTCCTGCCCTCCATGTGCCTTAGTATGGATTCTAGGAGGATTAGGTCCATGATCTTCCCGGGCACAGAGGTGAGGTTGGCAGGTTAGGAGCACCCAGTGTCCTCCTTTCTACCCTTCTTAAAATGGGTGTGATGTTTCAATTTTTCCAGTCAGCCAGGACTTAATGTGACTGCCATGAGTTTTCAAATATCACAGAAAGTGACTTCGCAACTACGTCAGTCAATTCCCTCAGGACTCTTGGATACATCTCATCAGGTCCCATAGACTTACATGTGTTCAGGTTCCACAGATGGTAATGAGCTTGATCTTCTCTTACAATGGGAGGAGCTTCGCTCCCTCAATCCCCATCCATTCATTTGAAATATGTGAGAAGAGAGGTTGCCAGTGAAGACTGAGGCAAAAAGGTTATAGAGTATCTCAGCCTTCTCATCCAATTTGCCAGTCTTGTTCATTGGAGGAGGGATGCTTTCTTTGACCTTCCTTTTCTGGTTGACATACCTGTAGAAACCTTTCTTATTTTCTTTGCATCCCTTGCCAAGTTCACTCCAGCTGTGCCTTGACCTTCCTGACCCCATCCCTACACAACCAGGCAGCATCCCTATACCTGGGTTACCTGTTCCTACTTCCACTGTCTGTGCAGTTGCTTCTTGCCCTTTAGTTTGACCAGCAGGTCTTGACTCAGCCATGCTGGTCTCTTGCCTTCCTTGCCTGATTTCTTACACCTCGGTATTGAGAGCTCTTGCACTCTATGGAAAGCATCCTTAAAGATCTGCCAGCTCTTTTCTGCTCCCATGTCCCTGAGAGTAGTTTCCTGGGGGGTCCTATTGACTAACTCCTTGAAGAGCTGGAAGTTTGCTTTCCTAAAATTCAGGGTCCTGACTTTACTCTTTATCTGACCCATATTTCTTAGGACTGTGAATTCCACCAGTGTGTGATCACTGCAGCCTAGGCTTCCTCCTTTTTATTTCACCTCTGTGATGAAGTAAGTTCTGTAATATTATGTAATTTATTAGGTTTTGTGCAAAACTACACCAAAAAAAACTCAACAACTATGTAAATATAAGATATTCAGAATAATAACTTGGTTCTTTGAAATTTGAATAGTAAATACTTTTATACTGGATAATTACTCTGTATTTTATGTCATTTCTCAAATTCATTGCCAGAAGCTGATAGAGAAGTATCCATGGGAAAAAGAAAACAGAGATTAAGCTAAAAGTCTATCTTAAATGAACTGCCAGAATGAACTTTCCCTCCCTACAATTCATTTCCTGCCTCCCACTGTTCCACCCAGCCAAAAGGTATATACAGCAACCTGCATAGCCATGCTATTTTCAAAGTGTGAGTCCCAAAACAGAAAGAATTTTATGCATGGCTGCCACTGTATCTGGCAGTGAGTCAGGGGCTTAGATTCCCCGGACAGAACTAGGGAAGATTTACATGTCTCAGAGTAGGATCACAAACAGTCAGCATGCTGAACAAGCAGCTGGTATATTAACACTGAAAGCAAACTGTTGCAGAACTTCCACCTCAGTCCAGAATTTGGACTGAATTTTGGGCAGCTGTCTCTTCTACTTCAATTCTTTAGGAACACGCAAGATTTTAAAACCTACTGCTGGTACTGTTTTGCTTTATTATGCAGTAGATGCCAGCGGTGTTTCTGCAGGGATTGTTTACCTGAGCTCAATGGTATTTTCAAGATGTGAATTTGTGGCTACCCAGTGAGAAACCTGAGCACTCAAGTGATGCCAGTGCACAGAAAACACAACATCTTAGTCAAAAAACGTGGGTTACAGAACAGAGACAGAATCTGGAAATATAGCATCTCTCAGCTGAGCAAGTGCCCAAACCAGTAAGCTATGAGATTCTTAGTTTTGCTGTCCTTGCCCTGAGGATTCTTGAGCTGATCACTGTACAATGGCTCAGTTTCAAGAAAGATAGAGACAGAGATTGATCTCTCCCTTCTCACCTCTTCAAGCAACAGCTTTAGAATTTAATAAACTTCTATGGAAAGCATGAACCTGAATGTTCTCCTCTTTACCTCCCATTGCTTTCCATCAAAGCTATGGGAACTTGTAAACCTAGACTTTCTGAGTTAACTTCTTCTCCCCCATTGGAAATGTGTTTTTTACTTGAGGTACAAAAACAAACTATATATTAACTACTGCACTATAATTTTCTATAATTCCACAGAAAAGTGCCAAATGTCTTCATAGGAAAAACATATTTTCATGCCAGTTTCAGTCCTTTCCTAAGATCCCCAGGGCCAAATTCAACTGAGGTCAACATTCCACCAAAAGCAAACAATCTGTCTTTTACTAGTGATCTGTAGTAATCTACCCACAGTAATAAAAAAAAGAGAAAAAAAAACCGGACTGTCTACCCCAATCACTACATCAGCCTTGGCGTCTGGTATGGCTCTTTATTATTTTTATCCATCTCCCCCAGGAAGGATAGTACAGTTTCATATGCCAGATACAGTCCTTTACTATCACCAGTGTTGTTCTGATGCTCTATATCATCGTTCCCTCCCTGCCTTTGACAAGCAAGAGGTCAGTGAGAGTCTTTTCAACCAGACTCTTGCCTGTTAGAGACACCTGCTTCTGGGATTTAATTCCAGCAGTGATAAATATGCTGTTGAACCAGAGACCTGGGACAAACCCTGCAATTTAATGTCTAAACAGTATTTTGATGTCCTGGCATTTATCTCCATGCTGTCTTTAAAACAGAATAACTCCACTTTATTTGCTCTTTGATTTCTAAGCCACAGACTGTTAACCAAATTGAAAGCTAAAAAGCCACCAGCCCAATGGATACTGAATCTTCAAATGGAAATTTCATGTAATTTCAGTAGTTTCTGCATACTTGCCTAAGTATGTTTAGAAGTAAAGTTTTGCAAATGAATGGGAAAGCTGCTAATTGTGGCTATTTGTAGAAGCCTCTATTTGTAGAAGTTGCTATTTGTAGAATTCCTACTGTATGCATTCTTCTGATCAAGAGCTACAACTGCCAATCTACTTTAAATATGAAGTTGTACATTACCTATTTAAATAACTACAATGCACATCAGATAATTACAATATTCTTAGCCTTTTCCTGGAATAAATATATTCATAGCTACAAAAAAATCTCTTTATATCAGCTTGTATACACCTTTAACAAAGTGCTGTGACATTATTTATGTATTTTTTTAATATAGAATATGATTTATCGGTTCCTAGACACTTCTGTATGATAGAGATCTTATAGATATCATCAGTATTGAAATTATAACAATGCCCAGGACACCTAAATAAAGTGTCTTTGCTGTAGATGATAGGAACTGGAATAGACCTGTCAGAGCCAAATTTATGAAAGCTCTTCACAATGTAGTGAACATGCACTTTAAATATATAATAAACCCTCCCTACAGATGGAGAAAAAGGCTGCTGGTGCTGCTGCTGCAGTGACAGAGCAAAAAAATTTCTGCTTTTGTCATCTGTTAGAGCCTGCAGTTGTGGTTGGAATGGCATCACCAGCACTGTCACCATCAACACTGCTGACAAATCTGTGGACCTGGAGGGAGGTATGACAGTATTCAGGAGAAAGCTTCTTTTAAAATTAACAAGCCGTTCCACTATTGAAAAAGGAAGTTTAATGCATATGATACTGTATGAAGGAAGCTCTTACGAAACACAAAAGTGAAATTTAGCCTATAGCTCCATATTTGAGTTTAAAAGATGAGAAGCCTGTGAATTTCCAGATGATATAAAATACCACATTTTTAATGTTTTTTCATGTACTTTTGTGGTTATAAATCAATGTAGGGTTTGAATAGCAATACATTTTACTAGTCTGGTGACTTTTTGAAAATAACAAAAAAAAAAACATTTTCAACCAAACAAGCTATTCTTTGGGCTTTCAGATCTGATCTTTTAAGGTAGGTTAAGAACCAAGGACAATACTATGGGCATGAACAGCATGCACATCGCAGAAAATTAAATATGGTCTTTTTAATTTGTTAGTAAATGTTTTTTTCACATTTGTAATATAATATCCTCCTGTGTGCTGACAGATAACTTTATGAACAGAACAGATGAAAGAATAATGAGAACATAAGTATCTCAAATTTACATACAGATGTCCTTCAGAAATTGTCTTACTGTAGCTGGGGGGGCAAAATAAATGCTGATATTTTATTTCTGTTAAATAAGGCAAAGTTCTACTGTGTTTTGTAAAGTCAGGTAACAAATTTTTATTGGACTTGTGATCTGCAAACTTCTTTTGTCAAGTACAACCAGCAGCAGCAGCTGCCACTATAGAAGAGTTGAAGCAGTGACACCACATATTCAGTACCAAGAGTGGCTCTCAGCTCTACAGGACTTTGAAGTCTTGCTTTCCCCAGTAGTTTATGTACTGCAGCTGGGGATCCTTTGTCCTAACCCATTCAATCCTTGTTGTACCTATGATATCACTCATTAGCCTGCATGTGATACCTTTCTTCAATTGTTTGGCACTATGCAGGTACTTGATATATGAGTAATGCTATTCATACTTTTTCTTCATTTCCCTCAAGGTCAAGCTTCCTTTTAGCATTCCAGCTACTTTTTGAACTCATAATCCATCTGTCTAGCCACTTAGCTGCCTTTCCAAGATTTTATCTTGGTGCTTACCAGTTCACTATTTGAATACATTATGAGGTTATTTATAAATGATGCATATATTCCTATTCTTTCCTTGGTAATACAAGGGCAAATTTACATTTAAATGTATATAGGTGAAATTACAGCTATGAAAAAAAAAGTTTATTGTTTAAATAATGTTCCAGTGAGGGGGAGGATTAGTATTTAATTGCTTCAGCTTTCCAGATATTGACAAATTTATCTGACTAAAAAATAATATAGAAGGCTTTGTTTAATTCTTGGTTTGTTTTTTAGGGTATTTGTTTTATTGTTTCTTTGTTTTTTCTCCTGGCACTGAATTTACCTTTACAGATCTTACTAGATTATTTTTATTTATAGCATTTGCAAACTTAGGGCTAAGGAGCACTTGTAGGCCTTTAGTGTCCTGAGCAGCCTCACCCAGAATAGCAGAGAATTCTATATAATGTTTGAATTGGAAAGGACGTTAAAGATCATCTAGATCTAATCCCCCTGCCATGAGCAGGGACATCTTCCACTAGACCAGGTTTCTCAAAGCCTATCCAGCCTGGCCTTGAATACTTCCAGGCATGGGACATCCACAACTTCTCTGGGGAACCTGTTCCTGTTCTTCACCACCCTCACAGTAAAATATTTCTTCTTTACATCTAATCTAAATCTATCCTCTTTCCATTTAAAACTGTTAACCCTTGTCCTGTCACTACACTTCCTGATAAGAAATCTTTTCCCATTTTTCCTGTAGGCCCCTTTAATATACTGGAAGGTCATTAATAAGGTCTCCCCAGAGCCTTCTCTTTTCTAGGGTGAACAATCCCAACTCTCTCAGCCTATCCTCATGGTGGAGGTGCTCCAGCCTCCTGATTATCTTTGTGGCCATCCTCTGAACCCGCTCAAGCAGGTCCATATCTTTCTTCTACTGCAGGCCCCAGAGCTGAACACAGTACTTCAGGTGGTGTCTTACAAGAGTGGACTAGAGGGGTGGAATCATCTATCTCAACCTGCTGGCTACGCTTCTTCAGATGCAGCCCAGGATACAGTTGGCCTTCTGGACTGCGAGTGCGCATTGCTGGCTCGTGTCCAGCTTTTCATCCACCAGTACTCCCAAGTCCTTTTCCACAGGGCTTCTCTCAACCCCTTCATCTCCCAGCCTGTATTGATACCAAGGGCTGCCCTTACTCAAGTGCAGGACCTTGCATTTGATCTTGTTGAACCTCATGAATATCATGCAGACCCATGTCTCAAGCTTGTCTAGGTCTGCCTGAATGGCATCCCATCCCCCAGGCATGTCAAACACACCACTCAGCTTGGTGTTGACCGCAAACTTGCTGAGACTCCACTCTATTCCACTGTCTATGTCATTGATCGTAGAATCATAGAATCATTTAGGTTGGAAAAGACCTCTAGGATCATCTAGTCTAACCTTTGTCAAATATCTCCCTAATCCCTAGACTACGTCTCGAGGTTAGGGAGATGCTGGACGAAGGTTGATAGAGATATTAAACTGTATTGGTCCCAATATGGGCCCCTGAGGGACACCACTTGTCACCGATCTCCATATGGACATTGAGCTGTTGGACACAACACTCTGGATGTGACCACCTACCCAATTCCTTATCCACCAAACAGTTCACCGATCAAATCCGTATCTCTCCAATTTTGAGAGAAGGATGTTCTGGGGGTCCATGTCAAAGGCCTTACAGAAGTCCAGATAGACAACATTCGTAGCTCTTCCTTTGTCCACTGGTGTAGTCACTCCATCATAGAAGACCTCTAGGTTGGTCACTCAGGAGAGTGGTTTAGAGGGGTATAATCGCCTCCCTTGACTGACAGGCAGTTATTCTTTTTTCATCCACCAATACCCACAAGTCATTTTCCACAGGGCTGCTCACACCCTTGAGCTACAGCATAGGTGTTCTTGCGTTGAACCTCATCTCTGTTTATTCTCACTTATTGAATGGCCTTCCTGGATGGACTGCACTCCTGATTCATTACTTCACCTTTCTGAGACTGTGATAGACCCTATTCATGTCGTGGGGACAGTGGGATTGAGCCTGGGTGTCCCGCCCTGGCCTGTGCTGAGAAGGTCACCCTTGGCTCCTGTCTTGCCTGTCCTTGTGGAGCATCCGCAGTCTTGCTTCTCCCTGACTCTTGTATGTTCTGATTCCTTGAGACAAAACTGACAGTTTTCTGGATTATAAACTAATCATAAGACACGTGCACATACATTAGAAAAGTCAGTATAAATGCTGAGTGCATGCATATTCAAGAATAATGTCCTACTGATTTGTTTATTAGTCATTTATTGTAAAGTAAATAAAACAGATTGCAGCACCTTTCTAATCAAGAAGTCATCTATAGTATTAATTTAAAAATACTTACTGATACAAAAATGTACCTTTTTTTATATTCACATTTCCAGCAAGTCAATGTCATAACAAATATAATGGTGATATAAACCACAATAAAAATAATTAGAAGATAATATCAGTAAGAAACACAAAATTAAGCCAGTTATTCATGACTGCAAAGCACTAGTAGGTCACAGAAATGTTCTGACAAAGAGATACTGACCAAAACATTAACAAAGGAAATTTAACATAGACAATTGCAAGTTCAAGTACATTCAGAACAATGATGTAGCTCACAGTCATTTCAATGTCTTATGCAAGGTGTTCTAGCTGACCTTGCTCTGTGTGCAGGAGGGTTGAACTAGATGGTGTCCAGAGGTCCCTCTAAACACCTCCTTTTTGTGATTCTGCAATTCAAATGTTTCATAAATTAATTCCTCCTCTTTTTGACTCTTCAGAAAACACTAGCTTTTGACTACCCAAGTTTTACTTTCACTTCTGCATGTGCTATGATGGATAACCATATGTACATCTCTAGATTTCGGCTTTTCCTACGAAGCATGTCTAAAGATCTCCCCTCACATCATATTCCTACATTCATATTAGCTCTGTACACCTGTTACACTGCTTATTTGTTGTATGCCCCCACCTTCTCACTTTAGATCACATTCAGGACCTAATTATACAATCTAAATTCCACCCAAAAAAACTACTGTGCAAACTTTGAAATTAACTAAAAAAGTCTGACACATAATCCCAGCTGAGATTTTTATTTTAAGATCCAGCAGTAATATAGTTTTACTTATTTCTGGTTGAATCACAGTTAGAGTGAGTTTATATCTGTTTAATCCAAATTTATAGAAAAAAACCAAAAAACAAAAAAAAAAAAACCAAACCAAAGATACAACATCTATCTCAGGATTTTCCAGACCTACAGAGGACTTGAAACTCCAAGAGTGTCACCAAAAGTTTTCCTTGTTCTTATAAACCTGCAGAGTTACTCTGTTTTTGCTACTGTTTAAAGATAGGATATTAGACTACATGGACCTACTTGTTACAGAATAACTGCTTGTTACTGCTATCTATACAAAATCGTGGTTGTGCCACCAAGAGATAAGCAAAAGTAAATCAAAGTAACCACAGACACCTAGTCAATTTGAGAAACTGCTGTCACAGCTAAATCAAGTAAAACAAAGCTAATGAAAATCCTTTTCTTATTTGAATACTAGCAGCTAGTATCTACTGGC
This sequence comes from Eurystomus gularis, assembly GCA_013400335.1. NCBI lineage: Eukaryota > Metazoa > Chordata > Aves > Coraciiformes > Coraciidae > Eurystomus > Eurystomus gularis. The sequence continues at coordinate 15,870 of VZZY01022685.1, forward strand.
TCACGCTGAGTTTTTGTCACATAACACTCATTAAATTGAAATAAAGTTGTATGGCTTAATTTCTATATTTTTCTTTAAATATATAAGGGTTAAAAAATTAGCTATGCATTTAACTTAGTCTGAACATATATAAGCTCATAACTCCTTTTGAGCAACAACACCATGTAATTTGTGTGAAAAGTCTTTTCTTATTAACCTTTTTTTTTTGAGAATTTGCCTTTAGTTTCACAAAAACATTGTCCCTCAACAAGGAAGACAACAGTCAGTTAAAGTAGATGTGATTAAGATTGCAGTCACAACCTCCAAGACTGATTGATTTTCCTTAGGTGGATGATGGGAACTGACTAGAGGATCCTGGGTGTACTACTGAGTGTAATTGTGTCTTTAAATGGAGAAAGCTAAGGACTTCATCTGAAACTGTGGGCAGAGATTTGCTTAAAAGACTGAGAATATAAGAATGGTTTGAGTTGGACGAGACCTTTAAGGATCACCTAGTCCAGTCCCAGTGCCATGGGCATGGATGCCTTCTACCAGATCAGGTTACTCAAAACCCTATCAAACCTGACCTTGAACACTTCCAATGGTCAAGCATCCATAATGTCTCTGGGCAACCTCTTCCACCACCTTCAGAATAAAATATTTCTTCCTTGTATCCAATCTAAACCTACCCTCTTCAGTTTAAAACCATTGTTCATTTTCTTTTCAGTAGAGGCCTTGGTAAAAAGTCTTTCTCTGTCCTTCTCATAAGCCCCCTTTATATGTTGAAAGGCCAGAATAATGTCTCCCTAGAAGCTTCTCTTCTCCAGGCTGAACAACCCCACCTCTCTCAGCATTTCTTCATAGGAGAGGTGTTTAAGCCTCTGATCATTTTCATGGTCTTTATCTGGATCTACTCTCACATGTCCATTTCTTTCTTGTACTGGGGACCCCAGGGCTGGATGCAGAACTCCAGCCGGGGTCTCAGTAGACCAATGTAGAGATGGAGAATAATCTCCCTCAACCTGCTGGCCATGCTTATTTTTATGCAGCCCAGAATGTGATTTTTTTTTCAGTCTACAAGCGCACATTGTTGGCTCATGCCCATTTTTTCATTTACCAGTACCCCGAAGTCCTTCTCTATAGGGTTGCTCTAATCCATTCATACCCAGCCTTTATTGGTATTGGAGATGGTCTCAACCCAGGTGCAGGACCTTGCACTTGGCCTTGTTGAACATCATGAGGTTGGCATAGGCCCATTCCTCATGATCATTTCTGTATAGCGTATCAACTGCACCACTCATATCATCTGCAAACTTGCAGAAAATACAACTAATATTTATATAGAAAATATAGAAGAAAATTATAACTATTTTGTAGAAAATATACCAAAAATAGAGAAAATTGCAAGTGTTTATCAAACTGTGTTATTAATAGTTCTGTGCCTGTTTTTTTGGAGATACTGTCTAATCTGCAGTCCTCCCTGACTTGGAATTTTAACATCAAAGCCAAGGATGTGCTTTCACGGGTAATTTTTCAACTACACCATAGTAAATGGGTCCTTATTCCACTTTTCTTACAATTGAAGTTATATTCCCAGCCTTCACTTTGTTATTATTAATATAAACATCTCAGGAGGCTCAATTGAGATTAGCCTTAAAGAGAGTTTATACTTTTGGGTGGCACTATAGTAGAAGATAAAAAAAATAATAAAAAATAAAAGTAAATAAAAGTCATAATGGAAATAATGAAATTAGCATCTGGCTAGGATCTTTCTTTTGAAAAGTGCTTTCTCTCTTCCCCCTGCTTTTTTATCTTTCCTTCTTTCCTTGTATCAGTCATCTACTCCAACCCCCCAAAATTATTTAAAATGGTACTGTCCCAAAAAAGTAGAAATTTTCATTGTTTAAAATTTGAAAATTAAAAAGTTCCGATAAGATTATTTCTTTAGCTAAAATTCATATTCCTATGCATAGCTCTTCCGAGTTCTAGACCTTTTGTTAAGAAAACAGCCCTGCCTGATTTGCAGTGTGCTCGGATTTTCTCAATTACTTCAGCCTTTCAAGAGACTGACCATCTCACATCTCAGCATTTGCAGAACAATGCTCTTAGAAGGTTGGGAGCTAGGTAGGCTCTATTCATAACCACAAGCTACATGGCTCATCAATCTTTTCTTCTACTTTGTTGATAGTTTTTGTTTTTCTTGTTTTAAACACACATAAGGCTTCCTTTAACTTAATTTTATGCCTTCAGGCAGGCAGAAATACAAAACTGAGCAAAAAAAGGTCATAGCTAATATTCATTAAAATTTAATACATGCATTTTCCCAGCTCTTCATAGGGCTCTTTTATAAGCATGAACAAGGCAATTCTCAATAAGAAGAACCTTCAGTTCTTCTGTAATTTTTCCTGATGGCAGTCTATGAAAACCTAGAATGCTTAAAAATTATCTGGTAGTGGAAAAGCCATGCATATTTTCTATTTCTTTGTACAGTTTATGTTAAGATGCTGATAAATAGCAGGTTGCAGATAATAAGTTTTTCAGTCTTTCCTTCTTCATAGCATTGGGGTTTTTTAATATTAAAATATATTTTACATATAAAAGAAAAATGTATCTTTTTATATTAAAAATATGAAGAGGGTTTTTCAACATAATAATGAAACAAAGTAATGAAACAAGTAGAGGTGCCAAACACAACTGAAATAAAGGTTCAGAAACCAGATAATGCAAACCATTTTTATCAAAGTGATTTTAACATGTTAACTCTATCTGGTCATTTAGGTAATATTTTATTTTAATAACTATGCATCTTAAAATATAGCAAGTTTTGGTATGAAAGTACATAATAAAATAGAAAAGGAATTTAATTTTTTTCAAATTGCAATTACTCCATGTTAGTTGAATAAAGTTAAACACAAAAACATAAGGGGGAAGCATATTGTATTAAATATTGCTATTGAAGTTGAAGTAAAAATTCAAAAAGACATCACCTTAGTGTTTTCTGTATGCCTGTAGAACATGCAAAAGGAAACATTAAAAATATGGATGTGGCAAAATTATGAAGTTATCCAGACTATAAATGGAGGGGCATCTATTCTTTGCTAAAATTAAAAGAAATATCTGTTTACTTTGGTAAATATACCTTTTCCCCAGACACTCAGTTGCACCCTACTACTGAGTAAGGCATATGTATGACTAATTCTAGAAAAGTTAAAGACAGTAACTTTGGTCTTATAAATCTCAGTGAATCTAAACTATAAGCTTAGAAGAAAAAAAAATCCAAAGATCATTCTAAACCTAGTGGAGATAAAGCAAGAAGAACTACATCACCTGTGTAAAATAAGAAAATAATACAAGTCATTAAACAGTTGTGATAGGAATAAAGCAAAAAATATTTCATAACACTTCTACTTACATGATGTTCAGCATCAATTTCTATGTAGATGATAAGAAACCTACCTGAGGTAGTTACAGACGTGGAAAATTGCATCACAGAAGAGTCGGTGAGGAATCGAAATTATAATAATATACCTAAGGGGTTTCAACCTCCAAATCCTTTAGTTATTTGACTATAAAATCTGCCACAGTCAAAACCCTGTCAGTATGACCATCTTAAATGAAATATATTGTATGATCACCTGCACCTGGGAAGGAGTAACAAAATGCACCAGTACAGACTGGGAGGCTGTCTGCTAGAGAGCAGCCCATGGAGAAGGACCTTGGAGTCCTGGTGGACAACAAGTTATCCACGGAACAGCAATGTGCCCTTGTGGCCAAAACAAACAATGGTATGCTGGGGTGCATTAAGAAGAGTGTGTCCAGCAGATAGAGGGAGATTCTCCTCCTCCTCTACTCCGCCCTAGTGAGACCTCACCTGGAGCATTCAGTTCTGGGCTCCCCAGTTCAAGAGGGGAAGAGATCTGCTGGAGAGAGTCCAATGGAGGGCTATGAGGATGATTAGGGGACTGGAACACCTGCTTTATGAGGAAAGGTTGAGAGACTTGGGGCTTTTTAGTCTGGAGAAAAGAAGACTGAGAGGGGATCTAACTAATGTGTATAAATATATGAGGGCTGGNAAAGACCTGTCTGGATGCTTTATGTGTAACCTGCCCTAGATTCTATGGTCCTGCTTGGCAGGGGGGTTGGACTCAATGATCTCCAGAGATCCCTTCCAACCCCTAACGTTTTATGATTCTATGATCACGATGTTCCTAGGTGTACTAAAACAGTCATTTCAGACAGTACATGTATATATATACATATATATATATATACTTAGTTTTGTATGCTGTTGCCCATGAGCAGGTAATGAGCAGCTCTTAAGTTACTGTTTATTGTTCCATTGGTTTCCAAAAGGACTGAAAACAGATCTTAATTCAGCTATCAGTTTTTTTCAGTGGTTTTATTCTTCAGCACATACATCCTTTAACTTATTTGGTACATGTGACCTTATAGTAGGTTAATCCCAGCTGAGCACTAGGTGCCTACCAAGCCACTCTGTCATGCCCCTTTTTCCTCTCCCTCCTCAGCAGAGCAAAAAGGGGAAGGAAAGTAAGATGGAAAAAAGAAACAACAAAGCTTGTGGGTAAAGCAAAAGCAGTTTAATGATAAGAGAAGCAAAGCTAAGCAAATCTGAGCATAGAAGCAAAGGAAAACAGAGATTTATTCTCTAATTCCCATCAGCAGGCGATGTCTGGCCCCTCCCTGAGAAGCAGGGCTCCAAAATGTGTAGCGGTTGCTCCAGAGGACAATGGAATGGCCCCCGCTCCTCTTCCTTTTTCCTAGCTTTATAGTTGAGCAGACATAATATGGTATGGAATATCCCTTTGGTCAGTTCAGGTCAGGTTGTGTCGCCTCCCAAGACCTTGCCCATCCCACTAGGGGGAGGAATGTCGAGAAGAACCTTGGTGCTGTGTGAGCACTGCTCTGCAGTAGTCATAACACGGGTGTGTTATCAATACCCTTCAATATCCCAACACAAAACCCTGTACCATGAGGGGCTGCTCTGGGGAAATTGAGTTCAGCCAGACCCAATACAGACCTTTATCCAAATTCTTTATGTAATTACCCCTCTAAATTCCTTTACTTGGACTTTGATGTTTCATGTGTAGGGTGCTTCTTTGTTAGATTTCCTGATCTGCTGCTTTTTTACTTCAGTAATCTAACTTCTTGTTGTGCTGATTCAGCCATCATCATTTTATGCTGTCATCTGTTGCCTTATCACACAGGCCAACACTGAACTCAGCAACATCCCCTCAGAAGTCTTCTTTCAAACAGCCTGTCATTAATTCCTGTGGGCCCAGCTCCTTTGCTGCCCACTGTGGTGCCAGTATCACCCGCTGGACAAAACAGACAGAGATGTCTCCCTCAGTAGCCCTTCACATGGAAGAACGCCACTGAGAGAGCTCAGCAAAAGGCAACCAGACCCAGCAGAAGCCACACTCAACAGGAAGCTTCCCTGACTAATTGGCTCCTGGCCTTGCCCACCACCCCAACCACAACCATCTGGGGGAGGGTGGAGCCACCGAGAAACAGCTGGGCCAGGTTCTGCCTCTGGAACCTGAAGCCAATAGAAAAACCAAAACATTCTGCTAGGTTGTGAGTCATCCACAGGTCAACTCCAACTTGGGGCCCACAACTTAGGCCCCAGTACTTCACTTCTATAAACAATAGTACATTAAAAAAATGAAAAATTATCTAAAAGTCTTGAGAACATGAGTGAAACAATCTTTTCAGAGAAAAATTAATCTTTACTATCTTATGAATTATTTTTGTGGAAAGTGTAGAGACTCCAGATTGAAGTATTCCACATTCAGTACTGAAAAGAGAATGAAGATATTTTCAAAAGGTGGGGAAGAAGGTATGAAAAATAAGCACTAGTGATTTGTGATGTAACTTGTAATTATAGAAGTATCGAAAACTAGAGAAAGCCATGAATAAAGGATTAAGACAGCTCAGCAATGGAAAGTAAAGTACTGACAGTGATTATGAACACAGTGCTCCAAAGGGAATACATCATAACCCAGTTCTGCTAAAACTGTTTTTAGAATTTTGTGCTACATTTGGAATTGCTCTAAATTTTAGTGTGATCTGTGTTATTTAGAACTGCAGCTTTTCAATCTTATCTTCCACACTATTTTCCACATTGCCATCACTGTGACCATTGCCATCATATTCAATCATACTGTGAGCTGTGTGCTTTATTCTTTCAATAATAACAAATTCAGAGAGGCTATGAATTACATTTCACTAAACTGAATGATAAAAAGTTAGGATTTCTTTCTTCTTTTAATGACGCTTAAATTTTTCATTTATTGTCTTTCACAATAGCAGCAAGAAGTCTTTTCCTTCTGCCGTTTTATTTGGATAGAGTATGTTCAAATTAAGCTTAAGGCTAATGTCATATTTTTCTGTAGCCTAGCAGTTGCAAGAAGAAAGTTGCCATTATTTCTCCTAGCTATCAGTAAAAAGTTCTTACTTTTTTAAAAATATGATAAACATGAGCTTCTTTACTGGAGAGCATGCAAAATAGAACTGGTTCATAGACGTAGTGGGTTGACTTTGGCTGGCCACCACGTGCCCACCAAACTGCTCTATCACTACCCCTACACAGAGAGAAAACTACAGAAAAGTTGTAGGTCAAGATAAGGACAGAAGATCACTTACCCATTACCTTCACAGGCAAAATAGAATCAACTTGGGGAAACTAATTTAATTTATTGCCAATTGTAGCCTTGGCTGCATAAAAAGAAGCATGACCAGCAGGTTGAGGGAAGTGATTCTTCCCCTTTACACCACTCTTGTGAGCTCTGGGGTCCCAGTACAAGAAAGAAATGGACATGTGAGAGCAGATCCAGATAAGGACCGCAAAAATTTGGAAATATGAAATTATTGTTTATTTCCCAGAAATTTAATATAAATAGATCACTTTTTTTTTTTCCCCAGGAATTTGAAGCTTCTTACAACTTTGACAAACAATTCCAGTGTTTTAGTTCCACTTCTGAGAACTGATACACCGATTTTAACAATAAATAAAAGGTCAATCCTCTGAGTGCTAAAAGCACTTATTTAAAAAAGATACAATGAATGATAGAAAAATGCTATAGAAATTAATGATTACTTGTAAATTTTCTTAAATAAGCAATAATTATTTTCATTACTAGCAGTGTTTAGTCTTCATTAATTTAACACTGGATATTGAGTCTCTAGAGAGAAGCAAACATATTTCTAACTGCAGATTGTAAGGCTAACAGAATCAAAGAACCCTGTGAATTAAAAATACTTTTGCCAGCTTGTCAATTACAAAAGTAAGCATAAAGCACCCTTGGAGAGTGCAAGAGAAGAGAGTGGGATCAGTAAGCTTTGAGTATTTAAGAAGAACTCCAAACCAAATCAACCCAAATAATGTTTTTTACAAAACTTGGAAAAAACCAAGCAAACAACCTCTAAGCTGGAGGGCTTCTATCAATTTATCTTTCCACTCCTGTGACCTTATAGTCTTGTGAAAACATTCCAAATCTGGACCAAAATCAAACCCATGCAAATAAATGTACATATAATACACAGGCACAATGGAACTACGGATTCAGTCATAAAAGTATTTAAAGAATTGAAGTAACTTTTGCTAAATAACATAGTCCTTACATTAAACTCAGTGATAAAATAAAAATGCTAATTTATATGGAACACCAAAAAAAAATCACTGGAATTCATTATGGTGTAAACATGCTTGTGTTCATATATCTAAGTGTATGAGTGTGTGTAAGAAAATGTATACAACCTCAGGAATGTATCTAGTTTGAAATTATTTTACCTTTGTGTAACATGTTTTGACCATATACACCAAGAAAAGTTTTGAATCAGTGTTGTAAAGATAAGATATCCAAGAAGGTAATTACTGAAATACAAAAAGAATACTAATAAGATAAGTCATCTGTACACAAAATAATCTTAAGGATGGTCTGTGTCTGTGTGTCTGTGTGTGAAGGCATTATTGTCATTAAGTTTAGGTAAATATGTTTCTGAGTACTTAAAATTTTAGCATAGCTCTGGATCAAAAGGAGGGAAAACGTCAGCAGACTTATAGGCAAAATGAGTCTTTACTGGGTAAAGATCCTACCTGAAGTGATATGGTATGCCAAATGATATTTAGTATTAACATATTGCTTACATTTCCCACGTATCCTGTTGCATTTAGAATTATACTATGGGTAAAAAGGGACTGTCTTATATGTGTATGCAGGAACTTAATCTAATTAATGCTTGAGCAATTAACAAACAACTCATTAAAATAGAACAATACAGTTATAATTAGTCCTATTACAATGATACTGATACAATATAAATAATACAAATAATGAACTAATGTCCCCTTCAGCAGAGTTTATATATTTTCCTGTACCTACCCTTTCTTCTCTGGTGCTGTATTCCACTGCCTGCCTAAGTCCTGAGGCTAAGGGAACCTGCCTTATCCTAGATGGATACAAGGGGTTGCAAAGAGTTGGCGGTACCAGAGGTTCTTCACTGGGAGAATACAGGTTTGATGGAGAATAATTTCTTCCTTCTCTGTCTTTGGTTTGCTTAAGATTACTTTCATAGGTTTGCTAATGCAGACTCCTTACTTGCTCTTTCTTCACTGATCCCTACCCCCAGATTTGTTAAATTTTTATCATATACTGTATTCATGAAGACAACCAAAACCCCAAGACAGTCAATCATTACCCAACCATTAAACAATTGTTATGACAGCTTAAACAACCTAAAGTCATCTCAGGCCAAGATAAGTCTAGATAATTTTTCAGGCTTCAATGGTAGCAAAAGCTGGTGTCTTGTATTGGTCATAGCAGACGTATTTCTTGGGCTACAGGACTACAATGTCAAACATTAATTAACCCTTTAAAATGCCCGTTTTTGTTCATCACTAAACATTATGCAAAAAAAGAAAATACAGTACTAGATAGCTCATATCAACAAAGCAGTGTTCTTAGTATATTGTGAATTATTTTTTACACAGTACAGAAGAGTAACAGATCTTTGAAGTAGCCTTGTTTATAGCATTATTTGGAGTTAATCTGGTGATTTAAGGCCATATGAAGTGCTTTGAACTGACAGTTTGTCTTACTGAACTTGACCTTCCTCATAACTGTCCCTGAATTTTTCGGGTTTCTGGTAACAGATTACTGTAAGAACTAAAACTGAAGATTTTATTATAGTCTTGCAGTGATGGGATCATATTTTTAGATATGCAAATACATATTAAATTTTTACTAACCAGATAGAATGACTTATCAATCCTATCTCATCTTCCATGTCTTTTCATCTGTAGACTACAGTAAGAAATTAATCACTAGGTGTAATAGTCGATCTTATTCTATGCATAGAAAATTTACTGGGGAAGATAGAATTTCTAGGGTGGTATCTAAGGAATATTCCTTTAGGACTGAATTACACTTTATTTTCAGTCTCTTTCTTTTATTATCACAGTTTAAATGCTATGGTTGTAATTAGCCTTCTTTTTGCTCTTGACAAATTATAGACCATATGAAATCTGATCTCCAAATTGGATCAAAAAAATCCCACATCACTTAACAGTAGAACTTTTTACTTACAATTTTATATAATTAAATTTTAATGACTGACCTCTAAAAATAAAATTTAACTCCCAGAATAAAGCTGTCTTGTGAGTAATAGGAATTCAAGAATAAATGGTGGGGGTTTTGTGTTTAAAAGCTTCTAAATTCATTTTTGCAATAACCTCAGGTTTTTTGACCTTAATGTTTCTTGTTCTGTAAGTTACATAGGCATGAGTGAATCTTTTTTTTTTTTTTTTCCATCGTTTTATTTAGCTGGATGATTAAGAAAAGACGAATTATTGTTGATTTAGTATTGAGTTTATATATGTACTTTTGTGAATCAGTGGTGATTATTTTAGAGTGAAGTAAAACTGATGTATATAAATAGCTAACATAAGACTAAATCTGAGTGCAGTAAGTCTGTTACACACAAATCACTAGTCCTATGTTCAGAATAAGTTTAGTTCTGTGTTGTTTTTTTTAAAAATAAATGTGACAGAGATAAATTTTATTACATATAATAAAGATCTACAGAAGTTTGTTAGTGACCAGTAGAGTTGACAGTCAACAAATCCTTCCATACAGAAAATACAGTGTATCAATATATGTAAAATATAGTATAAGATCATTAATTAAAGACATCAGCCTCATATTGTTTGTATTGATTTTTTATTAGAACACTCCTTCTTTTGTAGAAGCAACAGATGTTTTATCCATTTTTTAAAGTACTACAGCCCCATCTCGTTATCTGTGTTTAGGCTATTGAACTACATGTGGTGTACTGTGGTGTTATATGGGAAACAAATTGTGACATAGTTTCAATAATATGATATTGAATTGTGGGAGCTTAACTAATAAAGAGTGGATGATAACATGGTAATATGTTACAATGTCCAAGTATATGCCCAATTCAGGCATAAATTGGCACATAAGAAATATTTTCTTTTTTTTTAATTGTCTTCACATTGATTGTCATCCTTAATGATTACGACAAAGAGAACAAAGAGAATGAAGGATCTTATAGGTGAAAGTAACCAAAATTTGTGTATTCAATCTTAAAAATGCACTAAAGCAAGTGACTGAAACTTGTTTCATGAAGCAAAACCAGAGAACATACCTTTACTTGTTGCAGGACTTGGATCACTTATAGGTTAAAATTCTGCATAATGCATTGCATAGAAAATTACTATTTTACTGGAAGATAAGATAAACTCCTCCTTAAATATCTGTCCATAATATACGAAAATATTAGCAGTAGTGAGATCTAATCCACTTCATTCAAATATGTATCATCTCCATTCAGTCAATTGAGAGATTATAGTGCATTTGAATTCATTCTGAACTGGACTTAAGGAAACTTAAGCAATCATACAGGTGTTTTTCAAAGAATTATAAACTTCAGAAAATAAAACCTACAAATGTAGGAAACTTCTGCCCTTATTTATATTAGTTTACTAGAACTGAGATATAGTACCTTAGACACTTAACTGCAATGTTGACATGTTGCCCCCTGCTTTCAGATGGTGTTTGTTCTAGAGGATCTCCTGAATTCTCTTGCAACCCAAATTTTTCTATGAACTGCAATTTTACTATGCAGGTTATGACTTATATTGTAGGTGCCTAAATCCTCATTCTAGTCCAAAATCCAATCACTAGAGCCACTGGAGTCTAAAAGCTACTGATCTTCACCAGAAACCAGAATACTAGCATAGGGCAATATATTTGACTCAGTGTGGAATTAGTTAACAAAATTAAGTAACAAAAATTATATTGTTGGACAGTCATATGAAGCACTTCCTATGGAAAAGGAATAGCTGTTCAGTAACAATGAAACTAGCATATTTTGTTTCATAAATTAGTGTGTTTACAAGAAATTCTAACTATTATTCCATTCTTATGAGATCACATCTGGAGCACTGTGTTCAGCTCTGGGGCACCCAGCCCAAGAAAGACATAGACCTGCTCAAGAGGGTCCAGAGAAGGACCATAAAGATGATCAGGAGAGTGGAGCACTTCGCTTGTGAAGGTATGTTGAGAGAGTTGAGATTGTTTAGCCTGGAGAAGAGAAGCCTCCAGGAGACCTTGTAACAGCTTTTCAGTACTTAAAGGGAGTCTGTCTATTGGATTTGGCATATCCTAACACAATTGACCAGTGAAGTGACATAGAAGAAATACTTTAAGTCTTCAGGAAATTCAAAATCTTTAGCTGATATAGAGATTAAAGCATGAGATGAACCTATGTTATTACACAGTAAAATACAGAGTACAATTTAGGACAAAGTATTCTAATTCCTCTTTGGAGTGATAAAATGAACTGCACTGAAAACTGTATTCAGGAATGATTTCTTTGCTCTGCAGTGCTGTTCCTTTGGAAAATTATTAGATCCACTTTTATTTTAGAAATATGAACATAGACACCTATAGGCTACAGCTAAAATGATAGTGATAAGCCCATGTCTTAACTCCTCCACAGGTTGTGAACACATCTCCCATTTCAAAGCATTTTATAGATGAGGAATCTCCATTTTGCAACTGGGGACCTGTGTAAGTTCATTCTATAATCAATAAGATGTGAAACGAGTATGGATTTTCAGACCCTCTATACATATTCAACTATCCTTTTAATCCTTAGGGTCATAGAAAACACAGCTGGCAAAGGTCTTAAGAAAACATATTATTAATTTACTTACTTTTTGCCGGTAAGCTAACATATCAAAAAATTTTTATTCAGCAAGCACAAAGGTCAGAAAGGGAACAGAAAGCTAAATGTTTGGAAAGTAGCTGAGCAGTGTACTGTAAAGATATACTGGGGATATTTAGGACTTTATTTATCAATACAAGACATAAGCTGTTTGGCTTAAACTGATACACCTGTTATGCAAGACATAAAGACTGCTGCACATCAGACAATAGGTCCATAGGGACCAATATAGTATCTCTGACAATGACCATTGAGATACTTAAAGAACTCTATAAAAGACAGAAATGTGACGATACTTCACCAGAAAGTTTTCTCACTCTCAGCACTTTGTAGCTCATAAACATCAAGGAGATGTTCTCTTTTTACCTGGGAATGCTAAAAGGCTTTTCTTGTTCCAACAGTTTTCTTAGAATTTCCTTAAATTGCCTGACATTTTTAGGGATTTGTTGTTAATTTTTTTACATGTAATAAAACTTAATGAAATAAGAAATTTTATTTTAAAATATCAGATATTATTGCAATAGAATATCTCTCTACTAAAACATGATATGAAGTTATATGATCTTCATTATGGGCAGCACGGTCGGATATTTCTTTATCTCCTTTAATAAACTCATGGCAGGACAAAGCTACTGAAAGACTAATAGTTAAAGTGGAAAAAAAGAGATCCAGTAGTGTACAAAACCAATGAAATCAGTGTTACATTAATGAATGAGAAATTTGAAAGTATTATTGGCATCAGTGGATTGCTTTATAACTATAACTTCCTATATTTCTTTCATGTAGTTCAGCTATACCTTGGTGATGTGAGTGGTTTAACTGGAAACAATGAATGCTTCAGAAAATCTCTCCCTCCATCCTTCAGTGAAATCTTCTGTGTCTGTCTTGAATAAACACCATATAATTTCTCTTTATGGAAGCAGAGAGCAAAGGTTCATGTCATTACAGAATATTAGAGACTCAAAAAGGTTTCTGGAGGCTGTCTAGTTCAACCCCTCCTGCTGAAAGTGGGATCAGGTACAGCAGGTTGCTTGGGAACATGTTCATTTAAAGTTTGAGTTTCTTCAAGGATGAGGACTCAACATTTTCCTGGGCAACCTGTTCTAGTGCTCAATCAATCTTACAGTGAAAAATTGCCTTTTTAATTTAAATAAACTTTCTTGTGTTCCAGTTTGCACCCATTGCCTTTTGTCCTGTCACTGAATACCACTGAGAAGAGTCTGTCTCTATCTTCTTTACTCTCCCATCAGGTATTTATACACATTTGTCCATGATTCTATAAATCTCTTCCTAATCATAAATAAAATCTAGGAACCTGTTTGCTCAGTGCTTTCTTACAATTTTCTTTGTTGTTATTTTATATAAATATCATATGTTTTTTTAAAACAACTTTCCCCTGTTCAGCTCAGGGAGTGTTTAGAATATTTAGCAAGTGTCATAAGAAAATTATACCGGTCTCAGGATTACGTCCTGTAAACTCTTCATTGAAACTTTATTTATACACTTACTATGTGTTTATGTATATCTATTGATGTTTTAATTTGTGAAATATTTGCTATAGTAATAATTTATAAACATTAAAAGAAAATGTAATTTCTGTGGAATACCTCCACTATTTAATGCTGAAAAGCCCACATACAGTTCAAAACAATTGTCTTATTTCATTCATATTATTTTGAAATACATTTAACATTAAATTATTTCAGTTAAAGAGATCAATCTTAAAAAAACAGTAAAGATGACTGACAGACTATCAAACTCCACAGGCTTTTCAAAATTAATATAGTTATTTTTTGTGCTTGGGAAAGTTAAAGAATGCTTGAAATTGATTATAAAAATTTGAAGGTGCCATTCTGAAAGCTTCCATTTTGCAGTTTTTAGTAATAATTTGTCTGAAGTGCATTAGAGTGCTCTATGACGTATATGATGAATACATTTATTTAAATATATTAGGAAGTGCATGCAAGCTGAATATATACATAGACAGATTCTTCCCTGTCACCCTCCCTCCACTGAAGTTACTCTCTATTTACATTTGCATGAATAAGAGCAGAAGGCACTCAAAGAGATGGAAAAACAAACAGGCTTATATTTAGCTGTATACAATATGTATTTATATTTATTACAGAAAAATATGTTCCTTCATCTTAAAGCAAATACACTCGCATTTTTCATGCAAATGCTATTTTTTTCCAGACCTTCATCTGGCACAACCTCATTAATTAAAATGTACAGCAAGGTGTGCTAGAAATAGCTGCTCACCTTGTATCCATCATGTTTGAGAAGTCATGGCACTCTGGTGAAGTTTCTACTGACTGGAAAAGGTGAAATATAACCCTAATTTTTTAAAAGGGAAAAAAAGGAGGACCCAAGGTGAGTCAGTCTCACCTCTGGGACCAGCAAAATCATGGAGCAGATCCTCCTGGAAACTATGCTAGGGCACATGGAAAATAAGGAGGTGACTGGTGACAGCCACCATGGCTTCACTAAGGGCAAATTATGCCTGACAAATTTGGTGGCCTTCTATGACAGGATTACAGGATTAGGGAATAAGGGAAGAGCAACTGATGTCATTCTACCTGGACTTTTGTAAAGCATTCAATATTGTCCTGCATGACATCCTTGACTCTAAATTAGAGAGATGTGGATTTGACAGATGGACCACTCTGTGGAGGAGGAATTGTCTGGATGATCGCACTCCACTCTGATGAGGCTTCACCTGGTGTACTTTGTTCGGCTCTGGGGCCCCTGAGCATAAGAAAAACTTTTTTTTTTTTTTAAAGGACATGCAAAAGAAGGGGTAATCTGGTAAAGTAGGTTTTAATGAGTCACAGCAAGGGAAGCAATCCAGCAGATGACATCCTGTTTGAAATTTCCAACCACTTTAATCAAGAAACACCAGCCCAGAAGTTGCCACTGGCATCAACTGCAAGATTATGTTCATGAGAGAGGGAGCAAAAGAGAGGAGCTGAAATATAATAGGCATATTAGAGCTTAATACAAAGATCCTGCATAGCCTGAAGAAGCTTTTGGAAAAAACATTGCTTTTCAGAAAGTGGTACAATGTAATCACAGCATGAAACTGCAGTTAACAAGCATGACCCACACACTGTATTTCTTCATTCTCTGAGTAACCTCAAATTACTGACCAAAATATAGCTCATTACACCTGTATAATAGAAGGATAACAAAGGCATGGGAATATGTAACATGGTCTCAAATGGACAAGATGCATTCTTGTAACTGTACTCAGATTAAAAGTTTATGCTTGGCTACAGTTATTTGACCATGAAGGGGAAGGCTTGGGTAAATCTTAGGGTACTATTCCATGATCAGCTTAAGCCAAAATAAGGCTGTAGTTCTGCCAGAATACCACTCTTGCCTTTTTCAGCTACAGTTTTAGTGGTCTCCCTTCAGGCAACACTAGCAATCCTGTGACCCTACAGCAAGTCAAAACTAGCTATGACTTAAAAATAATTGTGGGGGAAAAAAGCAAAAACAAACAAACACCCAGATTAAGTGCTTTGACTCACCAAAATACAAATGTTAATACAAGAATGAGAACAGGAAAAAGCCCTTTTCAGCAGCAGCTAGAATTAATTTAGCTTAAGTTCATGGCAGACTAATACCACCAAAATGGTATATTGTTAAAAATCTACCAACTCTTCTGATTTTCTCTATCCACCCCCACAGTATCTCTGTTATTTCAGAACAGACTGATAGGTCTCAGGAAAGCATAGATACCTGGAATAAATTGAATGAAGAATTATCTAAGATATCTAAGTATAAATACTCAACAGTATACCTAAAAGGAACACATAGACCTAACTCTTCAACAGGAAAAGAGATATTAACATTAAACAGATAAACTAAGATAGCTGTATGCCAGGAAAAAGAGGAAGACAATTACATTTGAAGATGCATTCCACTATATATCCAATGATATAAATGACTATGATGGTTACAGAATAAAAATAGACACCTATTTTAAAAACAGCTTTTGTAGAATAAGCATAAACTTAAGGCTCCCACATTCCAGGAAATTGAACTAAATATCAATGTTTTGACCTACATTCCTATCAATCTTTTCTGATGAAACTGTTTTACCTGAGAAATGTATTTATAAAACTTGAATATATGCACTGGCTAACTGCCCAACATCTATTGGTGACAGCTCTGAACACTGAGCTATGCAGGTGGTCTGTCAACCCTCTCTCGTACTCATCCTTCTTCTTCCAGAACAGTGAACACAAGTTTGAACTCTGCTAGTATCAAGGCCTACGCAGTTTTGCCTGTGTCCACTGAATTACATCCTCAGATCTGACACACAGACGTAGTCTGCCATCTGATGCCAGACAGCACAGAGTTGCATCCAGACAAATTTCTAGTCAGGGGCAACCTGTACAGAGTCAAAACAAATCCATCAATATCCATTTTTATCTGAACAGCAAACTGGTATAATTTACACAGCCCAATATAATGCTCACTACAATAATAAATTAACTATGCAAATTATGACATTATATACACATATCAATTCACTTCATAAACAACCAATCTGTCATCTAAACCTTGAGTTCCTTAGCTTTAACTGACTTGTCACAAGCCATTAAATTTGACACATAGGCAGTAGCAGAATCTTGTGGACTGATCAGCCCATGAATTCCACTTTGCTCTAAGCCACTAATTCTTAGTCAGATCTCAGACATGGCATTAAGGTCAAAAGATAGAGATTTTGAACAAAATTATATCCATATACAAGAATCTAAATTAATTTATACACTTTTCAAAGGAATTCCAGAGTTTCTACAAACTTGACTGATTGTAGTTTGAGTTTCTCATATAAATGTTAACCACTGGAGGCTCTAGGTATTCAAAGCATTTTAAAAATAAGGCTATTTCATGATACAACATGGATTTTAGTGCTTGAAATTAAGTAATCGCAAGAACACTGATCTTATTTTAAATCAGTATACATATTAAAGATTTAATTTTTAAACTGCCTTTTAAAAAAATCAATATATTAATTTTATCAGTATTTCATTGGTATTTCATTTATTTTATCTGTATTTCTGTGAAAAATGTACATATACAAGTCCAAAGGACCCAATGGGATTCACCTAAGGTCCTGAGGGAATTGGCTGATGTAGTTGTGTTCTGTATCCGTTTAAGGGTTCAGGGCAGGTCCCCACGGAAACAGAATGTATGCTTTCCCCCCTCCCTATCCCTTAGTTCACCCCCCAGACAGGTGAGCAAAAAGGGAGATCAGGAGTAAAAAAAAAGAGGGAGAGACTTTGCACTGTATTGGAAGTTAGCAAAAAGATATATATATATTGTTTAATAGTGAATAGAAAAACAAGAAGGGAAGGTAGATATAGGTACAAAGATGGGGGAAAACACAATAAATGCAATATAATACAAAACCAAAGGTTGGATGGCTTCGGATTCACTGGAGGATGAGGAGTGGTGAGAAGATGGCTCCTGCCCGCATCGAAGGGTCAGCTCCCAGCTCCTCCTCCTCCCGCGCTGGAGACCACTTCCTGCCTCCAGTATCCGGTGTGGACAGGAAGGGGGAGGGAATAACTGCTTCCCCCTTGGGACCCTCAGGGTTTCCAACCCCTGCCTGTCCTGGTCCCAAACCTCAAACCATAACAAGTTGCCAAAATGCTCTCCATCATACTCAAAAAGTCATAGCAGTCAGGCAAAGACCCCAGTGACTGGAAAAAGGGAAACATCACACACATTTTTCAAAAGAGTAAAAAGGAGGACACTGGAAACCACCAGCCAGATAGCCTTATCTCCCTGCCCAATAAGAACATGGAACATCTTACTGGAAGCTATGCCAACGAACAACAGGGAAGATATTAGGAACAGCCAACACGACTTCATAAAGGACAAATCATGCTTGACTAATCTGATTATCCTTCTATGATGGAGTGACTGCGCTGGTCAGTAAAGGAAGAGCAACTGATGTCATCTACCTTGACTTCTGTAATGCCTTTGAGAAGATCTCACACAACATCCATGTTGCTAAATTGGAGGGATATCGGTTTGATGGATGGACTACTCAATGGACAAGGAATTGGCTGGATGGTTGCGTCCAAAGAATTGCAGTCAATGGCTTAATATCCAAATAAACATCAGTAAGAAGTGGTGTTCCTCAGGGGCCTGTATTGGGACTGGTACTGTTCAACATCTTTATTAATGTCATAGTGGAATTGAGTCCACTCTCAGCAAGTTTANATGCCTTTGAGAAGATCTCACACAACATCCATGTTGCTAAATTGGAGGGATATCGGTTTGATGGATGGACTACTCAATGGACAAGGAATTGGCTGGATGGTTGCGTCCAAAGAATTGCAGTCAATGGCTTAATATCCAAATGAACATCAGTAAGAAGTGGTGTTCCTCAGGGGCCTGTATTGGGACTGGTACTGTTCAACATCTTTATTAATGTCATAGTGGAATTGAGTCCACTCTCAGCAAGTTTACGAATTACACCAAGCTAAGTGCTGCAGTTGATATGCTGGGGGGAAAGGATGCCATCCAGAAGACCCCTGAGAGACTTGAGAAGTGGATCCATGTGAACCTCAAGTTCAACAAGGCTAGTGCTCATTTTTTGCCTTTTTTAAAATATATTTTACCAGATGTGCCACTATTTTGGCTGAGGGGCTCAGCTGTGCCCTGCAGTGGCTCCATTAGAGACCATTTCAGCTGAGTCTGGCATGAGCCAACTTTGTCCTCACCTCAGAGAGATCACTCCTCATCCCCTCTGCAACCCCCTCTGAATATGGGCACCCAGTACAAGTAGTCGAGCAGATAGTAAGCAAACTGAATAGATGCGTTCAGCCAGCAGTATTCATTGACTTGCTCAAGCTGGAGGAATAATGTCTGAACAAATTAAACTCCTTTATAAAGTTCTAAGAACCCAACCAGATGCTTCTTCAATGTTTTTCCAATGAAGACCAGAAAAGATCAGCTACTACTTTGATTAAAATGTGGTTTTTTGTAAAATGTTTTTCTTCAAGCTCTGATTTTAACTCATTATTTTACAGAATAAATTACTAGATGTTAAAGATCATATAATCAACTGTTTGCACATTCACTTGGTGTAATATTCCTTCAGAAAAAAATAAGGTACATAAGCAAGAACTATTTTTTTTTACTGTGAATGGTCAGTTTTTTTCTAAAACTAACATTTCACCCTCCTCTGCAGCCAATAGTAGTCACATTGCTCCACTGGAGAGCCAAATAGAGATTTTCACTAAGTTGGTTCAGTGATATTCCAGTGTAGCTTTGCAGATAACAAAAGAGATTATTCCCTGCAAAATTTCAGTAATTTTTTCTACCAGATATAACCATACTACTCTTTGGAAAATATGAATTAATTTCTGTAGCTGAATAGACATTTTTATACACATATATGTTTATATCTGCATATATAACACATACTTTCAGCAACATTTTGTGTGACAAAACACAACTGTTCCCCTACTTTCCTACTTGTTGGATAATGGCACAGCTTGCTGTGAGACAGGAATGCAGGCTAATACCATGAGCTTTAGCAGAAAGGTTAAGATCATAGAATCATAGAATGATAGAATGGTTTGGGTTGGAAGGAACCTGAAAGATTATCTAGTTCTAACCTCCCTGCCACGGGCACTCAGGAGAAAACAAAAGTGCTTCACAGACTGTTCTGTATAGCCTATATGCTTACAGTTGAAGGCCTCACTGATGTAGTAGGCAACCAATGGATTTACGTTAAATCTTTTTTTGTAAAGAGATTCCTAACTTCTTTGCAAAAGCATTTGCATTTATTAAATGGAATTTCTTATTTCTTTGCCTGCAAATTTAGATTAATAAAATATTTGCTTCTGTGAGAGCTGTAGGCTGAGGAAGTGAGGATATTAAATCACCATTGCACCCCATTGAAAGATATATTCCCTCAGGGGTTGAAACCCTTTTGTACATTTTGGGTATATGCAAGCATGGAAGTCTTTAAACCAGACAGAACTCCCTTACAGAAGTTCTTTACAGAGAGACAAAACTATTACAAAGCAATAGGTGGTTCAGTGGATGGTAATTCCCTCTCACTCAGCTACCAGTGCTCTTCAAGTGCTGCCTTGGTACTAGCACTCGTTCACCAACTTCAGTAATGTCCAGAAGATGACAGTGTGCAACAAAATCTCCAAGTTAAAAAATGATACTAAGGATCTTTTTGGAATTAATGTTTTCTATTAATGACAAGGTAAATACACAGGACCTCATAAAATGGACTGAACAAATAAAAAGGTAGCAAATAGTTTTCACGAGTTTAAAATGTAAGGTAACGCACTTAGGGAAAAGAATCTAAACCATGCTTACATGATGCTGGAGTTGAAACTAGCATTTGAAACTCAAGAAAAAGTTCTCTGAAATCATTCCTTTAAAAATACACTACCAAAAAGTCAAGGAAACATTGTACTTCATTAAAAATGATATGAAAATAGAGGTAGGATATTATTTTACTACATATGAAACCTTTGCAAGGCTGTATAGTAAGCACTGTGTGCAGCTCTTAGCATCTCAAGAAAGACGAGGCAGAGGGAGTATCAGTAGCATAGTTAAAGAGGTGTA
This sequence comes from Eurystomus gularis, assembly GCA_013400335.1. NCBI lineage: Eukaryota > Metazoa > Chordata > Aves > Coraciiformes > Coraciidae > Eurystomus > Eurystomus gularis. The sequence goes on from VZZY01022685.1 coordinate 36,735, forward strand.
ACAACTGCCTTATGAGGAAAGATTAAAATGGTTGAAACTTCTGCATTTTGATAGGAGAAGGCTGAAGGATGTGATAGAATTTTAGGAAACTATGTGATGGCAGATAGGATGAAAGCAAAACTGTTGCTCTCCAAATCCCTCAATATTCAAACTAAATGGAATTCATTAAAAGTAGTAGATCAGCAATCAATTTAAAACAGGAAAAAAAAAAAAAAATTCTTTCCCTAGTTTATTTTTTGTATGTGGAGCCACAAGAGGTTTTAGAGGTCAATAATATCAGTAGGTTTAAAAAAAAAAAATAATAATTAGACAGATTATTGGACAGTAGATCAATACACGGCTACTAAGAAGAAGTAGCAGGAATGTCCTCAGAAAACAACTGTGGATATTAGAGGAATACGTGGGTAAAGGACTGCAGAAGGCAACCACCCTCACATGCTCTTCCTGAAGAACATATAGTAGTGCCAGTATTGGAAACAGGATACTCAGCTAAAAAATAGACAATTAGTCCAAGCCAGTGGGACACCTGAAGGCTAGATTACTGAATATCAAAATGTTGACAATGAGGAAAGTGAAAGTTATTTCTTAAGTCACTTCTTGCTTCCCCTCCTTCTATAACTGTGTCAGTAATTATGTTTATTTTTTCGTTGAACCTTCATCTTAAATTTATCCCAATGGTATTTAAAATACATTTTATGCGCAGCCAAGAGTATTTCCACCAATACT
>VZZY01022686.1:0-73596 GCA_013400335.1 Eurystomus gularis
AACTCTGGCCCCAGCACTTCAGAATCCCATCCTCTAAATAACACATCGCTACCTGGGCTATACAGAGGTCATCATTCCAATACAGGATTTTTGACTAGTGCTAAATTACCTCTAAACAGAATGCCCCCTCTTAGTTGTTTAGCAACTTTCAGCTCGCTCAGCGTATCCCAAGATAAGGTCCATGCGTTGCTTCTCGGATTTGCTTCTTTTAAAAGAATATGTAAAAATTATTTAGAACCAGGCAATGGTTTCTGTTGGAAGGGACCTTTAAAGGCCATTTAGAACAACCCCCCGCAATGAGCAGGGACATCTGCAACCAGAGCAGGTTGCTCAGAGCCCTGGCCAACCTCACCTGGAATCCTTCCAGGGATGGGGCATTGACCACCTCTCTGGGCAACCTGCGCCAGAGGCTCACCACCCTCAGTGTCAAAAATCTTTTCTATCTAGTCTAAATCTCCACTCTAATTTTAGTTTAAAACCATCACCCCTCGTCCTGTCACTACACTCCCTGATAAAAAGATTGTTGCCATCTTTCTGATAGGCCCCCTTGAAATCCTGCAAGGCCACAAGTAGGTCTCACTGGAGCCTTCTCTTCTCCAGGCTGAACAAGCCCAACTCTCCCAGCCTGGCCTCCCAGCAGAGGGCTTCCAGCCCTCCCATCATTGCTGGGGCCTCCTCTGGCCCCGCTCCAGCAGGTCCATGTCTCTGCTGTGCTGAGGACTCCAGAGCTGCCCCAGCACTGCAGGGGGGGTCTCCCCAGAGCAGAGCAGAGGGGCAGGATCCAGGTACTGCTGTGACCCATGTGCAGGACCTTGTACTTGGCCTTGCTGAACCCCACGAAGTTCACACAGGCCCACTTCTGAAGCTTGTCAAGGTCTTTCGTCATGTGAAGAATTGAGATCCTGAATCTGCAGGTATGCCAGTGTCTACTGTTGCTCTTGAATGTGTTGAGTGAAGCATTTGCCCCATTTCAAGCAGTGGCAGAATTTTCTCTGGCTTTTACGGACCCTGCATGATACTGCTTACAACTAAAAATACCCATGAAAACCAGGAGCTTTCTTTTCTATCCTGGAAGAGAAGAGAACCTGTTCTTCTGCTTGTACATAACAACCACCAAGCAAAGAGTTATTACGACTTGTGAAACTGTGTTTTCCTTGCACTTTCTGCCATTGATTTTTATGCTAGTGGAGGAAAGAGGACATCAAACAGAAAATTGGTGAGGTGGATTGAAAGGAAAGCTTGAAAGATCGGGCAAACACAATAGCTATTAATATTTCAGAAGTATGTGAGGCCCAGAGAAAGAGATAAAATATTAGGTCTGATTAAATTATGAGAAAAAAATCTGATATTGAATTGTTGTTCAGGACAGGCAAAATGTGGGAATGGTCTTGCCAAGAGGACAGTGTGGAATCCAGCATATGGGGTGTTGTTCAAGGCTGAGATGTTCTGGCACCTAGGCTTTTATAAGCAACTTCTGTAAAGGAACATATTGTCATCAACTCTCTTAGATAATTTGTGAAAAACAAGGAACAGGCATCATAGAATCAGGAATCACAGAATGTTTTAGGCTGGAAGCATCCTTCTGTAAATGTTGAAAACAGAGGATAGGAAGATAATTGCCTAGATTTTGCATCAGTTTGAACATTTAATGGCTAGGTGTGTAGGACTGAGCTAGTCAACCAAGGCTGTATATATAGTCCATGTAGAAAGGGACTGTACCTTCTGTTCCACGTCTTCTACTATGAGATAAATCATGGTTTGCAGATTCCTCTTTTTCCCTTGTTATAGAATTATGGAATGGTTTGGGTGGGAAGGGACCTTTAAAGGTTATCTAGTCTAACCTCCTTGCACTAAGCAGGAACATCTTCAACTAGAGCAGGTTGCTCAGAGCTCCATCCGGCCTGACCCAGAATGTTTCAAGGGATGGAGTATAAGAAGACCTTGGAATGATTAGGAGAGCTGTAGAGATCTAAGATGTGGCAGATTAACTACAGCCAACATAGAATCATAGAATCATAGAATCATAGAATGTTAGGGGTTGGAAGGGACCTCTGGAGATCATCAAGTCCAACACTCCTGCCAAGCAGGACCATAGAATCTAGAGCAGGTTACACAGGAACACATCCAGATGGGTCTTGAAAGTCTCCAGAGGAGACTCCACAACCTCTCTGGGGAGCCCGTTCCAGTGCTCTGGAACCCTCATAGGCAAGAAGTTCCTCCTCATGTAGAGGTGGAACTTCCTGTGCTCTAGCTTGTATCCACTGCCCCTTGTCCTACTGCAGGGCACAAGTGAAAAGAGGATGCCCCTTTCCTCTTGACACCCAGCCCTCATCTATTGATACACATTAATTAGATCCCCTCTCAGTTTTCTCTTCTCCAGACTAAACAGCCCCAGGTCTCTCAACCTTTCCTCAAAAGGCAGGTGTTCCAGTCCCTTAATCATCCTTGTAGCCATCCGTTGNGACCATAACATGACCACTCAACAGTTACCAATCAGGAAGCATCTTCTGAGCTGAATATTAAGTATCAGTCTCCAGGGTCCCAGGCCTGTGTTCCTCTTGAAGGCCGTATTATTTCAATGAGTTTCTGCTGTTAATTGCTATTTCAGGAATACAGTCGTAATTAACTTCAGCAGTATAACATCAAATGTGGCATAATCCCAATATAAATAAAATCAGTAATATAACTTGTTGGGACAAATCTTACAGGTCTGTCCTGAACCAAGAAGTCTATCACTGCAGTAAATATTAAATTACTTTAAAGGGTCCTTTAAATTTCTTGCAGTCAGTGGAAATCAAGGACAATGGTTGGGGTGGTGGGTGAGGCCAGAGCTATATTAACTAGGAGCTGATCCGTTGGAGGAGCTTCCTGTTGGGTGTGGTTTCTGTTGGGGCTAGTTGCATCTTGCTGAGATCTCTGGGTGGTGTCCTTCCATGTGGAGGGCCACTGAGGAGCCATCTCTGTCTGTTGTGTCCAGCAGGCGATGCTGGCACCACAGTGGGCAGAGGAGGAGCTGGGCCGACAGGAAGCTCTGGCAGGACTGTCTGAAAGACTTCTGAGGGGATGTTGCTGAGTTCAGTGTTGGCCTGTGTGATCAGGCAACTGATGGCAGCATAAAATGATGATGGCTGAACTGGCACAACACCATGCTAGGATACTGCATTACAAGAAAACACTATTATATCCCAGTCCAAATTAGCCATAAAAAACAAAGCTAACTGATTTGGAATACTTAAAATCTGGTGGAGATTCACTTCCGGGATGGAGAAGGGAATATCCTGCCCTGTTGTTTCTCCATTAACTCATCGCACTTGACTGTATGTCATCTTTTACAATCTAGGCTTCTTGCACTCTGGTGGAGAGCAATCAGTGTTTCTTGGGAACAGGTCATTTCACGCCAGGAAAACCACCTGCTAAAGGTGGTACATCGCCCATTGGACATGCCTGCGTCTTTCACTGACTAGAGAGACTCAATCATCTCAATGCAGTTGTTTAAATGTAGATACCTAGAACAATTTGGAATGTTCTAGGGTATTTAATACATGCCTGAGGATGGCAGACAGGATAAAAGATAAATATGAGACCTGTGCCCCATCGAACTACCACCTGAAAGCTAAACAGGAAACATCTAGCACATTCATCTAGAGACAGTTAGAAAATTAAATGTCTTCATTTGCAAGCTGAATCTCAAAACGTGGTACCTTCAAGAATATTTGAATCCACAATAAGTGAACAGCCAGGAATAAAATGTAAGAAAATCAATGGCTTGTGATAAAGGGCTTTGAAGGGTTAGAAAAGAGTTCCTTTGGATCACTCAGGCCCCATTTGAGCCCTCTTTTGTGTTCATTCAATGTGATTACCCTATTACATGAGCTCATGAAAGGGGTTGCTCACAGTTGGATGTTCAGAGACAAAAACCAACTAAGCAAAATTTACAGGGAATAACCTCTAGCAGTTTGCACTCAACAGGCTGAAATAGACTCCTGTTAAAGTTTTATTGTGTAATCTCTGAAAATGAAATTAAGTTTCTCAATCTTACTGTAAAATGTGACCCAAATCCCACTGTAACCAGTGGAGAGAAACCTGCTGACCTGCTGACTTTGGATCAGGAACCAAGAGTATTATGGATGCTGTGAGTGAAGTTCTGGACCAGAAAGCAGAAAACTTGTTGCCAATACTTGTCTCTGTTGAAGTACTTTTATTCATATCAGTCAACTTCTGGCCCACAAACCACTGTGGTATCTTAAAGATCAGGTGCTGTCATGTGAAAAAAATTGCAACTTGTGGAACGTTAAACGTCTATGCACAGATTCTTCCAAGGAAATGTCAACTGTGTCTTTAGGTTTCATTGAAGTCTTTGAACCTTTGACAATAAAATTATGATCTTTCATAACAATAAAACTTCTGTTCACATGCATTCTTCATTATCTCAAACCACAGGAACTCCCTGTCACAGTGGGATATGTCATGTATGGATTGGTTCAAAAAAGCTGGATGTTCTTTCCAATAAAAATTTTTCATAGACATTACTCGAAGTCCCACTGGGAAGGCCACCATGCACAAGGTGGAAATGAAAGGATGTCCTGTCTTCTGAACTATGTCTTTTTTCAGTTTGGGTGCTATCCATTGGAGGAGGGATTGTCTCTGTGAATGTTATGTACAGTACCTACCACAAAGGGGCTGTGATCTCAGCAAGGACCTCTAGATGCTACTGCAACACAAATAATAATAAAATGTCATCAATGTCTAAACAGAAGAAAGACAAATATAATATCTCTAAAATAAGGAATCTGTGGAGAACATGCGATCCTCTGGCTCTTCCCAGAGAAGAAGGAACCTTCATAAACCTTACTCACCTCAGATGCTGAACATAGCTAGCAAAATGTTTTGGTTTTCCACTGCTGGCTATGAGCCAGCCAAAGACATTTGAGATTTAGAGAGAGAGGGAGACAGTCAGCATAGGGAAACAAGGCAAGACATGGCTGAGATCACAAGTCCATAAGATAATCTGTCTTCCAAAGACATTCAGAGAAGCAAGGAAGAAACAGGAAAAGCTTGTAACAGCCACGTTGAAGAAAGTGCTAACGGGCTGAGTTCATTGCCTGTCATGCTGACTCATTGCCTCGCTTCCTTGTGCTCTTTCATCTCTTCCCTTTTGTCTTTTCATTCAGATTTACAACTCTTTGGAGTGCCCTTTTGTTTTGTAGTTGTACTACATTCAGTCCAGGGGGATCCAGGCTTTGAACTGGGGTATCTTGGTTTAACAATAATAAATTCTGTCATTTTATTCATGCAAAGAAGCCATTTGCCCTTCCCTCCACCAGACTTTGCGTTGGAGGAATTAGAGAGCGGTTCTTCTGGGGAGTGGTTTTTTAAAGTTATGCTAATCTGTTGGTCAGAAAGTGAATCATGGGGTGTTGTCACTCCATGCCCACATACATATTAGCAAATTAGTGGAAGAAAACAAGGAGGAAGGTGTAGGAAAGTGCATCACTTGACCTCACTTTCTCTAACATCAGCATGGGTAACCTTCCCCACACCCTATCACAGTGGAACACCACTTTTCCCATCTGTGGAGAGGTTGGTGGATGTGGCATGGGTGTGTATTTGATGAGTAGCCAGAAGGCTCTCCCTGTCACATCAGAAGGAATGCAGAAGAGCTAATATTGAACTTAAAGTAGGGAACTATTGCATAGAAATGGATCTAATCCTCTGCAAACTGTAGTATCCAAATTATTAGTCCAGAAGAGAGTGTGCAGCATCCCTTCCATCTCCCATGGCAAATCAAAACTTACATGGTCTTTTACACATCCAATCAAATATCAGCTCCCCAAATCCACGTGCAGGAAGCAGGACAGGTACCAGCATCTGAGGCTCCTGCAATAGCAGCTAATCTGCTAAACATAATTTGCATGCTGCCACCTTTGTTTGATGCTTATATCATGGGAATATGGGCCAGCCTGTTGCTTCAGATGCTGAAATGCAGCAGTATAGGAGGATTTGTCACACTAACACTTCTAAAGTGTTGCACTGGAAAGACATGGACCTGTTGGAGTGGGTCCAGAGGAGGCCACAACAATGACCTAAAGGCTGGAACCCCTCTGCTGGGAGGCCAGGCTGAAAGAGTTCTCTTGTTCAGCCTGGTTAAGAGAAGGTTCCAGGGAGAGCTTCTTGTGGCCTTGCAGTACTTAAAGGGGCCTATAAAAAAAGATGGGGACCGACTTTTGAGCAAGGCCTGTTGGGACAGGACAAAGGACAAGAAATTCTTTATGCTGAGTGTGGTGAGACCCTGGCCCGGGTCGCCCAGTAAGCTGGTAGAAGCCTCATCCCTGGAAACATTCCAGGTGAGGTTGGCCGGAGCTCTGAGCAACCTGCTCTAGTTGCAGATGTCCCTGCTCAGTGCAGGGGCCTTGGACTAGATGACCTTTAAAGATCCATTCCCTCCCAAACCATTCTAGGATTCTAAAAACATCAGCATCTTCCAGAACTTTTCAGACATGAGCTGTCTAGTTTTCTGTTATGAACACTGTGCAAAGCTGCAAGAAAAAATGATAGCTTTGGGAGTTGTGATCTGGAAATCAAGCCATGAAGCACTCAAACAGCCAAGTAAAATATGTGGAAGATAGAGGAATAATGCACTGCGCTGCTTTCTCAGTCAACCACAGGCAGAGATCATGTTTAGCTATTGCACTGCTGGAGGCTTTTCCTGGAGTACTCACAGATGCCTTTTCCCTGTGCGCGACACTTCACAGATGCATAAAGAAAATGTTCTCAGTTTGGCCCTGGAAATAGTCTGGATGAACAAGTCTTTCAGCAGTCCAGAAGAAATACTATAATCAGAAGTTCAGTGGCCATTAGAAATCATTTGGGTAGCAGCTGACAAGAAACACTGCATGGAAAAAAAAAAGGGGAAGGAAGAGGAAAGACTGAAAAAAGGCATGAAGAAAACAGAAAAGTTTTTGGGGAGCAGGTGAAGAGGACAAAAAGGGGAAGAAAACTGATTTACAGCCTGGTTCAGTTTGGAGCACAGACTGTTAGGATCTTATGGGGGTGCCACTGTTACTGCCTCTGTGGAGGATGAGCTGGTTCCCAACAGTGATGAGAGGCTTCCAGAGGACTTCCACTGAGTGCTTGATAGAGCTGGTGAGGTCCCCACATGGCACTGACTTCCTACGCAAGCTTTTGATGGCCTTTTCACTACCCACCCACCCTGGAAGCTCAAAATGAGGCCTGAGACTCTTCTAGCCACAAACCAGCCATAAAAACAGAAAATTGCTGTTAAGGGCACAAATGTCAACATAGATGAGAGGAAGGCATTTCTTAGAAAGCTTTTGCTGCAGGTATTTTCCACCTTCTGACATGCTGCAATTCCTCACTGAGATCAGAGTCCATCACCTGCTCCTTTGGCAGCAAGTTCATTAAATCTGGTCCATCCAACATCAGCATTTGAAAAGCATGAGTCAGATTAACATCCACCCCACCCCAAGTGCCTGCCCTTAGCCTCTCTGCGGGCAAGATTAGCTTAAAAATTGACAAGTCTTGAAAAATGCAAAGCATTTGGTTCTTGTGATTAGCCTTGTGGTGACTGAGTCAGTGGGAAGGATACGATTCATGAGTTCAAGCTTTTCCCCATGACTAGGAGTTTTCAAAACTTACTGGTATTATACGGGGAATAGCTACATCATGGATGAAAAGTCACCCCAGCTGGAAGCTGTGGTAGTAAGGAGGGAAGCACAACATAGATTTAGAGAATGATAGAATCATAGAACTCTTTGGGCTGGAAGGGACCTTTAGAGGCCATCTAATCCAATCCCCCTGCACTGAGCAGGGACACCGGCAACTACCTCAAGTTTCTCAGAGGCCTCTCCAACTTGACCTCCAAGGTTTCCAGGGATGGGTCATCGACCATCTCTCTGGGCAACCTGGGCCGCGGTCTCACCACCTTCAGTGTCAAAAATTTTTTCCTTCTCTCATCTAAATCTCCCTCTTTTAGTTTAAAATCATCACCCCTTGTGCTGTCCCAACAGGCCCTGCTGAAAAGATTGTCCCCATCTTTCTTATAGGTCACCATTAAGTAGATGTGCTCCAACCAGCTGTAGGAGCTGGGACTGACTATACAAACCCTACTGCTTCTAGATCAAACTCATCAATCCATATGGCGTTGTCTTACCACCCCTGGTGTCTCCTAGCATGAACATTTGTGCGTTGTGCTATGTTGAGCACTATGGACACATTCTACGGCCTCCAGAAGCTCAGAGCATAAAGAGAAACACATTTAGCTGAAACCCCTGGTTTAATAGAGTAGTTTTCTTGTTATTGAGTCCAGGGTTTCAATTTGCAGTGTCCAAACTACAAATGTGAAAGCTGGAGAGTTGTTTACTTCCACACATTAGAAGTGGCTCCCCTGATGTTAACTGAATTTATTTCAGAAAAGATGCAAGTTGAAAGAAAACCACCCCTTGCTAGGAGTTGCAGTAGAATCCTTTGAATTCTTCATTCAGGGCCCAACAGGAAGAAGAAAATGGATGAAAATGCAAAATGTCTTCTCTTTTCCTCACCAATTACTGGGAAAATGCCAAAATCTGCATTTGGAAAACCGAATTTCCCTGTGAAAAGAAAAAATAACCTTTCCTGCAAAAATTATTTGCAGAAACAGTAAATTCCATTTAAAGAAAATTCTCATTTTTTCCAGGAGAGGGTGGAATTCTGCTATTCTTTGTACTCCAGGTAAACGAACAAATAGAAGAGTCATGTTCACAAATAATATGCCATATACTCAATAATATGATTGGAAATGATTTGCCCTGGATTAAATTCAAAAGAATTAGAAAGTAATTACGCTGTGCCACATTATTATTGAAAGAACAAAATCTCCTCGGGCTAAGGGAATCATTTGCATTTGGTATATGTTAGATAAGAAAGTATTAGATTTGGTATATGTTAGATAAGAAAGTGGCTATCACACGGGGTCCATTTAACTACATCTTGTAAGGCACTGGGCCAAATGATTTCAGGGCATCTCAAAGGTTCATAAAACACACCTGGATATGAGTCTTCTTATGGATCAGGTTCATGGAAAGTTTTGCTGAGGTTTTCAGATCGCTTGTGTAAATCTCATTGGAGTCACTGTGGTTTTGGCACGGAATCAGAGAATATTGAACCTGAAACCCGTGGTTTGTTTTTAGACTATGAGTCACATACATGGTGGGTGGAAAGTGGTACAGCTCACTCAATAACAACGGTTTGCACCAGATGAGGGGCTGAAATTGGTTACAATTTTTCATACCTGAACACAGCACGAAACCAAGTGTCGCAGCAAATATGTCAACATGGAACCAGAAAATCAACTATCCCAAGGAGGGAAATTATCACCTTTCTTCTCCTATTCTCACCACATTTTAAACCAGCTATTTGCCTCCATGTATCCCATTTCTCTCTTACCATTCCATCGGGGTCTTGATGACACCTGTCATTAAGACAGATGAGCTTGGTAGACAACCCAAACACAAGTGGCCTAGAGGATGCCTGCGGGCAGTCTACAGATGTCCCAGAAATGGCTTTATGGATGTGTAAATCTGAGTCAGGAAATAGGTCAGACAAGCCTGTTTCCTGGCCTTGCACCCTAAGGTCACTGTAAATGCAGTCATTATTACCAGAAATGATTTAGTAATAATAGGTAGGCCAACACCTTTGCTAATAACAGCTAAAAATAAAAGTTTTGTCTTTACTGCTAAATTAAACAACTCTGGATCCTGGGCACTGGATCCAGAGTCACTGGTACTGTTAAACTTAGAATGGTCTTTAGTGCGTTTAAAGCCTGGATCAGCTGGCACTCTCCCAAGCAATTCCTGGGCAGATCTGGGAGTTAGCACATGCCAAGGACCTTTCCTAAGAAGTAGGTCAAATATGGCCAGACAACTTTAGAGGCTGTGGGAATTAGGTCTTGATTTGGAGGCTACATATTGTGAGTATGTATAGACAGTGCCATTTGGTGGTGGGGCCAGAGTATGTACCCTGATAGTATTCTGTCTTCTAGAAAAGCTGTAGCCCATGGTAGTACTTCTGGACGAGGAAGATCTTAGGCTACAGGTTGCTGGAGAGTAGGAAGCTACACTGGGTAAAGAATCACTTCACATGTGCTCTTCTGCCTTTCTCCAAGACTGCTACAACTTGCTGCTGCCAAAGATGGCATAGTGGTTAGTCTTGCCACAGCATTTAGCGTGTCTCATTCAAACTCTACATAAGCGCAGAAGAAAAATGAGGGTCCTTACCCCAAGGAGTTTCTAATAACTAATCCTTTACAGTCTCCAGTTAGTGGTGCCTGAGGAAGCATTCCTGAACTCATGATTGCTCCCCTGATTAACTTGCATAGTAATTCTCTGAACCCTCAAGGAAAATTGGTTGTATATAGTATTCATTCTGCTATGTTCTCACTTGTAATGTCTAAGGCAAAAGACAGTCTTTCTGGTCATTTGCTTTGCCTTCCTATGTAACGGACTGGATCAGATTCACTCATTAAATATAACAACTTATGGTTAAGTGAGCCTAAGCAAGAAAACATCTAAGTCTTGGCCTGACTCCAACAAACATAAAACTAGCCACATCCCTTGAAAAACTCTTCTGACGGTTGATAAATCTCATTTGAGAAGCTCATGGTAATTGCCACCAGTGGCCAGAAACTATGTTGACTATTTGCCACAACACAGTGTGGTTTCAAACGCCATACAAGAAGGAGTCTTGGATTTTAAGGAAGAATTCGTTCTTGGTTTTGTTTCAATTTAAGATAGTCACTAAAAGGAAGGCCTAGTGAATTAATAGTAAGTGCAGAAATCAGGACATCTGTGACTAGACACATAGTCATGTTGCTGGGTTCCTGTGACTTAAAGAAGTCTTAATGACTGTTCAGCTGGTGGACCCTGGATAATTGCCATTTGTAAGGGAAATCCTCTGTCACTGTGCAGTTGTTGCCATGTAATCCTACATGTCATTTCTTATAATCTAATTGTCTGTGAGGATTTCTGGCCTTTCTATGATCTGTCTGCCCTTTTGCCCCTAGAGACATTCCTCCCTCTCCAGAGACAGGCAGTGGGGATCTGCATATAAGTGCGCTCTCCTGTGATTTAGACGACAAAGAAAGAAAATCCACTAGATTGTATATCGAACTTTTCAGAACAGAGAATGAAGTCCATCTGATGGAGAAGATAACCTACAAATTTTCCTCTACCTTTTTTTATTGGGATATGATATCTGCTCTTAGTAGCACACCTGTGTTGTTTTTTCAGTGTAGAACTGATCTCCCTCGTAAAAACTAGGAAAGCTGCAATTTTCAACTGTCTCATCGGTCAAGTAGTTTTCAGATATAGAGTCTCATGACTTATGATTGCTAATACATAAATATCTGTAGTACTTTAAAACAAGCTAATTGGGCCTGGGTTAATTTTAGGTGACCAGTTAGTCTTCCCATCTTCTTCTGCAGTCAATAAAGAGAGGCCAACAGGCAAAATGACCCCCATCCCAAATGCCCAATAAGCTGATTAGATTTAGATGAATTAGGTCCAGGCCTGTCTATCTTTTAGTGCACAAACTTACACAAATAAAATGTTACTGGCATGTTAATGACATGTCAATGTTAACCTAAATAACAGATTTCTCTACTTGGACAACATTTCCAGTTAATCACCTGGAAAACAGTAACTAGTGGCTTGACCTGAAAAGAACTATATGATTTACACTTTTTCTTGATGAAATTTTAACTGATTTTTTGGAAGCTAAAATCAAATTAAATTTCTCTCCAGTCCCATGGTCATCAAATTACTATTTTGATTTAGAAACGAACAACAAAAATCATGGTTAGTTTGGGAAGAAGCGGTCTTCTCCTGCTGAAATCAGTGCCCAAGTACACCTATTCACTTCACTGGGACTGGCTCTTGCTTCCTAGCAGGCAGTCTGCTTGATACTTAAGAGTAAAAATATCAGTTTCACCTCGTTCAAGGCTTCAGGAGTTTGAGTGAAAATTCAAAAGTGTAAATACCAACAGAACCACTCCAGATTTATACTAACATTGGAACCAGGATCTTTCAATCACTGTTTCTACTGGCTAGTTCTGAATTCATAGCACTGAAAGACTCTCTGGCCCCAGAGCAATGAAGGCCCCACAATCCAGGCCAGAGAAGAAACCATCAGCAAATAGCCTGACCTTTCCTAGGAAGTTCATAAAGTACCATTTTGAAAACATGTGAGAGGTAAACAAGCGGACAAATGGGAGCAAGAAAAGACAAAATAAGAGGGAAATAATCATAATTACAAAAGCAAGGGCTCTTCTGGCCTTCAGTGGATCTCAATGCTACAACCAGCTTTGGCCTTACAATGAACTTCATCTGTATTAGGATTCTGCATAGCTGCCCATGACCTTGGTCTGACTTTCTTCCATGAAGAGAAAAACAGGCAAAATGTTCAGTTTACTGGCTTTATGAAATCACTAGCATTTATTCCTTTTCAGGTAAAACCCTATGTTAAAGTGAATTTAAAAAAAAAAAAGGCAAGACAAAATGAGGGCTATAAAAAGAAATTATACAAGTTTTGTCTGGAGGATAAAATGTACTGATGTGCAAAAACCAGTGAGATTTGCAGTCCAAAAAGCCCTGCGAGTTACAATTGAATTAAGCTTAGAGGTTTACTGAAAACTTTTGTGTACTAGGTGGACTACACAAGGAAGAAAACACTTTTTTTCTGTTTTTCAAATCAATACTGCAAAGAAAGGAGCACAAAACAACAACCTTGTACCATACGTCTAAGTTTATACCCACATAAAGATAGAATAGGAAACTAATGACTTGTAATTTTGAAGTGTTCTGGATTTGCTCGACAAAATACTAAAACAGAGTCATTGGGACAGTGTTTGCCAACTATACATCATGGTGCAGAGGTGATTTAACTTATCTTAAGATTCAAGTTTAGATGTGGAGTTACAGTAGTTGAAGAAAAGAAGAGGAGACTGAAGGGGCAACACTCTCAGGTCTATGAATAGCACTTTCATTGATGGAAGAGATCAATTCACCTGTAGGAGAGGAGATTTTTCCTTTTTTGTGTTCAGTTTTCAAGAGATCAAGAAAAAATCTGCAGCAAAGGATACATTATGAACCTGCTATTAAATACTGTGAATTATGTTATTCTAAGCCAGACAAACACAACCAGGCAGTAGTCCTGATGCATTGCTTTGGAATGAATCTTCCTGGGCTCAGCTCATCTACCAAATAATGGGAAGGAATTTCAGAAGTTACTGTTCCACTCAGTCCTAGCCCTCTTTCCAAGAAGTAATGGCCTCTCTAATAAGTCTTGCCAAAAATTTACACAGACCTGCGAGAAAATAAGTTTACAATATTATTAAAAGATAATTTGAATTATTGTTCAAAGAGAATAATATGAGAAACAAGGAAATACCCAAGAAGAATGAAGAATCCAGACACCTTTGAATAGTCCTGGAAGACTGGAGGATTTTTTTTCACTATCTCTAACAGAAAATGTGAATGTAAGTATAAAGGGAAGAGGTACAGTCAAAATCAATCTTCAGAACCAGCTGAAGGAGGATATTTCAGGAAATTCCCCCAATTATGCGACAAATTAGCCATTTTCACACCTCAAAGAAACCATTAGTATCAGGCGAAAACTGTGGGACACAAGTAATTGTGTATAGGGAACAGAGATCCTGAAGATGAGGTATGACAAGAAAACTTAGACAGAAGAGCAGAAACTGTTTAGAGAATACTTATGAAAGGAAAAGATTGAAAAATCTAAGACAGGGTGATGTTTTGTGTGGTGTAAATGCTTTGCACCTGATACTAGAGTAACAGCTCCAGGAAGTCCTAACAGGAATGACTATTGAATGAGCAGTAATGAAAGGTTAAAAAGCAAGAGGTAAATTCTTGAAATTAAGAATGGCCAAAAAAAAATAAAAAAAATATTTCCCAGAAAAGATATTCATAATCACATATTTCCTAGCTAAGTGTAATCTGATAACATTGATCAGGTTGGACCCATCATCACCTATCACTGTGATATTCTATACAAGATAAAAGGAGCACAGATTAAATTAATAAGGTACAGAAGATGAACTGCCTATTGACAAGGTGTTAATGAAAATTTTCTTATAAAAAAAAAAAAAGAATCCCAAGGGACTGTGCAGAGATTAAGAGATGGTGTTTGACCCAAACCAACATTTCTGCAGACAGGAAACATGGATGGAAGAAAGCAGGGGTGGAAGGTCTCTATGGGACCCCTGGGATTTATTGTGGAAAATATCATTATCAATATATAGATGATAATCTTGACCTCTGTGGCATGCCAGAGAAGAGACTCTAGCTGCAACAAAAAACAAATATCTTTTCAAGTAGTGCTCACGTGAAGCTTGGGCTGAATCATTTCCAGAAACAAAGACTGAACTGGGAGTGGGGATGCAAAGCAAGTGACAAAGCTATTGACACATTGTCTCCTGAAGAGCCCTACATAGCTTGTCACTTAAACTGTCAGCAAAATGTTAGTGTGTAAAACTTAGTAGGTGCCATCAGCTTCAAATACTCCACAGTGACCACTTCTGGTCAGTTAGTGCCACATGATTCTAGCCATGTCTTGTCACATCCTGGCACATTGGGATAAGATCTGGTTCTAGGAGAATAGTGCCCTGTAGACATGATGACCACCACTGCCGAGCTGAAAATGTAAAAGATAACTGCATGTCTTTAGATGGAAAGAAAGATGGAGGTTGAATAATAGAGAAGATAACTGTGTTAACAGAGTGTGGAAAAAGTGGCAAGGAGCAGAGTCACTGCTCTGCTCAACTGCATTGCCAGGGAGAAGTCAGGCCAGCATGTGAGACCTCTTCAGAAGAAATGGAAGTACAGGTTAGTCTACACTACAAAGAGATGAAGAAGAAATCAGGCAAATCTCTGGTTTATCAGGAAATTCCTTTGGGAACAGAAGAACAAAGGAGTTGTCATGCCCCAGATTTATTGTAAGAGTCCACCCCAGTTGGCACATTCATAAAATCGTCAATACAAATGTGTCTCCTCGTCCCACTCATACCCTAATTACTTATGCATTATATTACCATCATGCTGAAGAACCCACATAATGAGCAGGACCCTGTTCTGTTAGGAACTATGTACCCACAAGGTGCTATCTAAAGAATGTCTTATTCCATTGAATACCCAGCTGTTAGGTATAGAAAAGTTAAGCCTCTTTTGGGACGTGCCTCCCGGGAGAGGGTGGGAAACTAGAAGTTTATTTAGGGTTTGTATATTACTAGAAGTTTATTTAGGGTTTTATATCCAGCTGCAAATAATTGAGCTTCTGGACTTCTGACAGAAGATAACTCTCAGTGACCCAAAACAATATTTGATGTATGAAATTCTTGAATGGCTGAATGAGATTTTGTACATCACCCCATCATGTAATTAATGGGGAAGTAACTACTGTGACACTAAGTACACAAACCCAAAGGATTAAGGTAATCTGGTCCCATGAGCCAAAGGATTTGCCATCATGGGGAGTGCAAATGCTGATGTGATAACACCTGTTAGAATAACTGAGTAGTACCAGAGATACTTGCCTTCTTCCCATCAACAGTGTAGAGTTTCTTCACTGGGAACTGCAGGATCTCTGAAATCTCATCCAGGAGCGTTTTGAAGCTCCTGGCATTCCTGCGGTTCAAGATAATTGAGCGCCGAAACCCACTTTCTCCATTCTTAACTAGAGTGATTTTCTTGGGTATTCTGGGGCCATGCTGAGCAAAAGGTGTGGAATAATCTTCAAGCTTGCCCTCCTGAGCTGCTCTTCTCAAGGTACTGGAGGGACGACCAGTTCGCGGAGGGCCTGGCCTGTGTCCCCCAGAAGAAATGGTAATAGGCTTGACATATTTCTTGTCGGAGCAAAGGTACCATCCTCCATCCTCCAGCTGGTCTAGCTCACTGATGCAATGTATCCCTCGAGGGGTGGTGATGGTCCGTACACCAAATGGCAGTGGCACCCGATGAGAGAGGTCATCCATGAGTGCATTGAAGCTCTTGAAGCTTCGATGGTTGATGGCCATCTTGACTCCTGCAAACTGAGGATCTCCACTCTTGAAGAAGGTTATTTTTTTGGCTGGAGGTACCTTGGTGAGAGTGCTTGTCCGAGCCACGGAGGGAAGGGGCTGCTCATAGTTGTAAGAGCTGGTGGTTGACACGTAGTCAGCAGGCACCTGAGTCATCCCTCTTGCTTAAAGGTAACTGCAAGAGAAGCAAAAACAGAGTAAGGTTTGAGTCATGCAGAATCACTGCCTGACTAGCACAGGAGTTTGTTTTCCTCACAACAGTTTTACCATCTATGTGTGATCAAGAGTAGATTGTACCAACATGGAGTTAAGAACTCACTGGCCCAGGTAGATACGAGGAAACACAGCAGGAAGAGTAGCCATAACCCTGCTTCTCATGGTTAAACCGTCCTTGTCCTGTAGATGCCAATGAGAATTCAGTCACTGTTAGTCGCCCCTGAGGCACAAAAACCATGAGTCAGACCCCCAGCAAAACCCACAAAAACTGATATCTGTTTATTGTTGTCCTTTTGAGTTTTCTGTCTTCCTTGCTTATATTTTTGAGGTTTTCTCTGAACTATCAGAGTCAGTGATTATTTTGGTTTTATTTTCACAAGCAGAGTGCTGAGATTCTCATGTAACCCTTTAACTCCACGAACCTGGGCATAGCAAAAACCAAAATAAACCGGAATTTGTTCATGTAGTGACTGCATGTTGTAGCACACAACCCATCCTGAGGGGCAGAGAAGCCTGCACACCGTCACGTCACGGTGTGCTAAGGTACGGTCTGGATGAAAATCAGTAGTATGCAAAAAAATAGTGGTAAGAAATATCACAAGACCTCAAATAGAGCTACAAAAGTTGGTTCTGCTGAAAAGTGGGAAGATTTGAAGTCAGCCTGGTAGGCGCAGGTGTGAGGGGTACAAGCTCCCCAATTTGTGTCGCAGCAGCAGGTGTCCTTCTCTCCTAAAGCTGAGCTGACTTTGGTGTTTGGTGGTTGAACCTCTCCTTTTAGAACCCAAAAGTTTTTAATGCCTTTGCCATGATGGAGACAAGCGGGAAAGAGACTGGACTCTATTTTTCCTTGCTTTCCCTTAACAAATGCATTGTTTTGGAAGTCAACCACTAAAGAATTCAGACCCCACATGGAATCAAACTACTATGCCAAAAAAGAAGACACTGGTTTTTCACAGAAAAAACCCCATTAATTAAGACTATTTACAACTGCTAAAATACTGGCTGTAATGAGCACAAGAAACTTCTATTTTATGAGTATGGACAGTGATTCCACAGTTCACTTTGAGTTAATTACTCAAACTTACATGGAGACTCTAAAAATGGCATTTAGAGATGTCATCTTCTTATCAGAATAAATCGGCTCATAAATAGGCAGCAAACCCTTTGAATTGTTAGTAAGGAATCCGGTAGATTGTGTTGTAGCTTGCAGAAGATGGTTCTGGCTACAAGCACCTACATCCAATTTACTTTCCAAATTACGTTCTCAGTTGATTACAGTTCTCTCTGGCAACTTTAAAAAGATCTCTCACAAGAAATAAATGTTTCTAGTGTTCACAAATGAGTTAGAAAACAATAAAAGTATTTCTAATGGCATGTTTCCTTCAGTTTGCTCCTGCTTACACTTCTTGCAGCAGCTGAGTAAAATTCTAGTTTCAAGAAAACAATCACGTTACTCACAAATTATTCTTTGGAGGACCAGTTCGGTGACCGTGGTAATCAATGGGAATTTTGTGATTGGTTGCAGAGTCGCAGCATTCAAAAAGTTGTAAACGCTGATTTTCTCTACATTTTAGAACAAAACCATTATTTTCTTACTATGCTACTCTCAGGTGAAATATTTATGCACTTCGTACTGCAGCAAATTCACTCCTGCAATAAATGGAAGTTTAACCTCAGCTAGGTGAGAAAAGACATTGGGTACCACTTGAAAGATTATTATTTTGACAAATCTCTGCTTTTTTTGTATCCATGCACACTGACAAACATTCCAGTATGATTTATTCTTTCCACGTACATATTTCACCAAGCGATTGTTCACTTATTTATTTCTCAGTTAAAGGTCAATCCATCAATCTATCTTCCGGGGGGGAAAAAAAAAGTAAGAGTCTTTCTCTATTTTTCAACAGCTTTCAGAAAGGTAGCTTTAACTTTTTCTCCATGAGTCCTACTTAACAGCTTTCAGACACCAGCAGCATGACTTCCTCACAAGCCCATTATCCAAATTGTAGTTCCTGGACCAATGGTAGTCCACAATACACTGGCTGCACTCCCAGAAATCTAACTACTTCCCAAGGATTTATCCTTTTTTTTTTCCAAGCTGTTAAATCCTATTGAAACAAGAACCAAAAATTTAAATAAGGGACAAATCATAATATACTTTCCCAATACAAATTTCCTTTGGGAATAATTTCACAAGACATTTAAGGGATCACCAATGTAGAGGAACATTGTCCCTTAAGTTTTGAGTGATAGAGTTGGTTACTCATCCAAGCCTAGATGGTCTATCAGATCTGCTCTTATGAAGCCGTATATAATGGGAAGAAAAAGCATTCCACAAAAACCTTGCATGAAATATAAATAATTCCCGCAGGGAGAAGTTTTGCTTTGTCCATTCAAAGTTCCAGAATGGGAAGGGGATTCTACTGTCTATTCGGCAAAGCAACAAAAAGGGTCACCTTGCCCAAATACACCTTTTTATAGATACATAAGAGAGGAGTCTCATGCATATTTTTGTACTTACATTGAAATACTTCATGCCTCTTGCTCAAGATGACTTTTTCTCATAGAATATCCAATAGATTAAAAATAAATCAACAAAATAATTAAAAAAAAAACCCCAACACCACAGACAGCCAACCAGGTCCAGGATGTAATGCACTGGACAATGCAGGGAAAAGCGTTACCAGGTTGCATGCTGTCAATCAAACTGTCCTCAAAATGACTGACCACAGCTTGGGGGGTTAATAAGGTCTGTGTTGCTAAGGATAGAAAGAAAAGCTACCTAAGCTGCTGGAGAAGGCTCTCAAATCCACTGGGGCTTTAGGCACAGTTCGCCCAATCCTCCTCTTGCTTGTGCCCATGTAACTCAGGTATAAATCTGACTCAGTGACATTCTTCTCAAATCATACCAGTAGAAATGAGAATGAAGACAAGGCCAAAGAGGTAATATTTTCCTCCTGCATAAAGGCCTGTAGAGATCTGGAAAACTTTCAGAGCCACTCCACTCTTCAGTCTTCCCACTCATCAACAATATTTTGGAATCAGATTTATCATTTGGGTAACTCCAGTGGAGCTAGAGTAAAGACGATGGTAACTCTTTAGGATTTGTGTATATGTTTGTTGCTTCTCAGCTGGTTGGTAGCCACTTACTCAGGACATAGATGACTGAGATTCATAGCAATTATTGAGTGAAGCATTGTCTTAAAATGAAAGTCTGGTGAGTCCTAAACAAAATATTTTCAAGTTCATGGCAGATGTCAAAGTCGGAGGCTCAGATGAATACTAAACATCTGGATCACTGAGATGTGGGCATGAAATAAGGACAGACAAGCAACCCATGAGTGATAAATACTGGGAAATTACTTATTCTTTCATAATTTATCCATTATTCTCTCACACTTCCTCTTTGCAAAGAAAACACAAGAATAAAAATCAATCAATCTGTTGGATTCAGGTACAAAATCAGTGGGAAACCTCATTTTTGTATGGACTGGAAGTCTTGGCTTCCAGCAATATTTATTTATTGCTTAGGTAGCCATTGCACCTATACACCAATGTCACAGCACTAAGCACCTTCTTTTGTAGAAAGCAATTACTTGCAGAGAGAGCAGAGTCATAAAGGGCTTATATTGGAAGGGCAGGAATTTGAAATCCTGCAAGAACAGGTTCAGCAAATTCTACATCTCAGATCTTATCGTCTTCAAGAAGATCTCATCATCTTCAAGGTCAGGTTGGATGGGACTCTGACCAACTTGATCTAGTTAAAGATATCCCTACTCACTGCAGGAGGGCTGGACTAGATGACCTTTAATGGTCCCTTCCAATCCAAAACGTACTATAATTCTATGATTCTGTCCTTAACATGAATTCTGCAGACGTAAGGTTAGTGTTTGAGCCACTACACGGTCCTCCTTATAGAGCATTGCTTTTCCACTTGTGGAGAGCACACCTCTCCAGGTTCATTCCTCTGGGATCCTTGATCAAGAAGAACAAGGCCACCTCTCTGCAGGCTTGCATCTACTATAAGAGGTCAGAAGCCCTGCTGGAAAATTTGTAGGGATCCATCAATGGGAAAGACTGAACCCCTCCTGGAGACCATTCTACTCAATCAGCACTGTGCCATTCAGGCTAGCCCCTGTTTTTCAATTTCCCATCACAGTTCAAAATAACATCTCAAAAAGACCAAATGATAGCAGGCAGGCAAGCCATGCACTTCTAAACCCTATCGAACCAACTTCATGCAGAAGAATCTGTATGAACATGGGTTTGGGCATCCCTTATGTGAAACCTTACTCAAAATTCAATAGATCTAGATTTAGATTAAATGTAAGGAAGAAGTACTTCACTATGAGGGTGGTGAGACACTGGCACAGGTTGCCCAGGAAGGTTGTGGATGCTCTATCACTGGATGTGTTCAAGGCCAAATTGGATGGGGCCTTGAGCAACCTGGTCTACTGGGAGGTGCTCTTGCCCATGGCAGGAGGGCTGGAACTAGATGATCTTGAAGGTCCCTTCCAACCCAAACCATTCTATGGTTGTAGAGTTCTCTGATTCTATGATCTTTTCACGTTAGGCTTCACCTCCTGTCTCTCACACTGGGCATGTCTCAGTGTTTGTCTCAGCCTTCTGTCCATTGGGGGCATAGAAGAGGAAGACAGATCCAGGTACCTCTTCAGAAAGTGCCTGAGCTGAATGCAAGGGAGTTAACAGAGAACTTCACTCAAATAACTGAGCAGCCAGTCTATAACCTTTTTTTGAGGGATTAGAAGGCCTTTATGAGAAGCAGCCAGACCTAACACTTCAAATTATAAAAAGTCTACCCATCTACCCAGCAGCAACAATTCCAACAGTTAAGCCAACGTAGTGCTAAACATCTGTGCACCTCTTCTCCAGCCTGAATATGCCCAGTGCCAATTTTTGTACAGTTTTCGTTGATAAATTAGTGTGTAGACTTTTCCTGGAAGTTTTCCTTCCCATACAAGTAATTGTAGCTTCCGTGTTTACAGAGTAAGTTCTTCCAAACAGAAGAAAAAATTTACATGTCAACATTAACATTTGGAGTAGGGCTAACTGAAAAATCCAGGGGTGCTTTCTAGGAAAATCATGAATAAGACTATTTCATTCGAAAATTTTCCCAGAAAAGGTGGGAGTTTCTGGCAAGAAAGGTGAATCATTGTTTTGTAGGATCTAACTATGTTTCTCTGAAAAGGCTCATTTCAAGTTGCTTTGTGCCCTTTTGGAGAAAGCAAAGTATTTTTTAAATGTCAAAGTGATCTTATTAACAGGGAATATTTATGGTCTGGCCAAGGCAAAAAATTGTATGGAAAATGACAGAAGTTGAGGTGTTGGATTCATAAAGAGAAAAACATTGTCCTGGAAGCCAGTGTATCCATTTGCCTGTGATTATATAAGAATTCTTTGCAAACAAAACAGGTAGATTGCATATTTTCCCCTCAATTTATTTGTAACTTAAAATCACTTTAAAAAGAATATCAAAGAGTAGGGCTTGAAGTATTTTCAGAGGAAATACTTCAAGGTTTCCGAGACCTAACACTGTCTTTCTGTTCCATGGCTGAATGAGCTTAAAACAAAGCACTCTTCTTTACCCAGGTGCTTGCCAGAGCTGATGTTAAATACAAGCAAAACCACTTCTTGGTAGGAACAGTCCATTAGTGACTGCAGCCATTGCAACCATTCCTTGAACCACACCACTGGACCAGAAAGCTAAAGAGCATGCTGAAGATGCAAGCATGTCCTGGTTTGAGTTAGCACAGAACTCATTCTCTTCCAATGATTTTACTTCTTATCTCAATCTCTCCTCAGTAGCTGCACTTTCTAAAGTTCACACCCTATTTTCACAGACAGTGTCTGCTTCTAGCAGTGACAACGCTCCATGTTTAGAGTTACTACCAAGGGTTGGCGTGTGCAGAAAGGCTCCTCCTTATCCTTGCTCTTGTGCAGACCAAGGTCACTGCTCAATCTCATCGGCCACGTTGGGGTGCAGAAAGTAAAAGGGGCACCTGTGGGGAGGAGCGGCCAGGACAGGGGACCCTGAACTGCCCAACGAGGGATTCCATCCCATGTACGGCATGTTCAGTGTAGAGCTGAGGGATCACGAGGGTCAAGCTTCTTCTTCAATGGCTGTTTTCTAAGAAGAACTCTGATCATTCTATCTTCAATCCCAACCCACGCTTTCCTGAATCCAATTGCTGTCTGCCACTGAGTCCAGTCTGGGACTTCCCCAGTGCCTGGTCCACAGCATCAGTGGTGACAGTGACGTAGCTGCCATCGGGGGTGCGGGTTCAATACCGGTTTTGTCTATATTTCACTTTGTTTTTATTATTTTCACTAAAGCTGTTTATAGTTTTCCTTTCCAACCCATCAGACTCTTCCTTATTCTCTTTCTTTTCCTCTTTAGGAATGACAGAGAGCCTCGGTCATTCGTCTAGTGGCTGGCCCAGCCCTAACCCTTAACAAAATCTCTGCCTCCTGTGCTAAAAACAACCTGGATTTGATGGCATCTACAGCTGTTTTTCTCTAGTGTTCTCAGAGAGGAACATGGGCACATCTATCCCAGAGGCTTTAGATTCTTTGCATCTAAGATAATTTATTTATTTTCCTTCTCTTCTGTGGTTCAGTTGGGAATTTACCATATAGGTATGTACTGTGCCCATGTCCTGTTCCTTTACAGGTAAAGACAGTCAGGATCCTGAGCAGAAACACAATGTTAGCTTCTCTCAAGTCCTCTTTTGGAGTATGCGCTCACCCAAGGTGTTATGTTGATGTCTGTGTCTATGATCTTGATATTTTCTTATGCAAAGCAACAGAATAACAAGCAGGTTGTTCCTTGCTGAGCCCTACTGCTGGAATGGCAGGGGCAGGGCAGGACATGAGTGGCCTACTCAGAAATCCTCATTAGTGACCTGGATGGTAACAGAGGGCACCCTCAGCAGGTTCCCTGGTAACACCAAACTGCTGGGAGCAGCTGACATGCTGGAGGGCAGGACAGCCATTTGGGAGGACCCTGAAAGTCTGGAGAAATTAGCTGACGTGGCCCACAGGAAAAGAAAACACCAACCATGAGTCAGGGAGAGTAAACCCCCATGTAGCACCACAGGCTCACGCTGCATGTCTGCAGCTTTGCAGACGTGGATGTGGGGGTCTCAGTGGGCAAGAAGTTGAACAGGAGTCAGCAGTAAGCCCTCATGGCAAAGAACATTATCCACATGTTGCAGTGTATTAGCAAAGGTGTCCTAAATAGGCCAAGAGAAATAATCACTCTCTTCTGCTTGGCTGTTTTGAGAGTATATCTGGACAGTGCGTCCAGGCTTGCCCTGTGGAGCACCAGAAAGATACTGGCATACCAGAGTAAGCCCAGCAAAGGCCGTCAAGATGATAGGATGAAATAGGAGTGCATGATATTCAGAGGGAGAACAAGACCACTAGAATTGTTGAACTTGGAGAAGACACTTGGAGGCATGCATATCATTGACTATAACTACCTAGGACATGGTATAGGTACAGTATATAGAGAGCCAGTCTCTTTCCAGAAGTGAGCAGGGACATACTCAACTAGAGCAAGTGGCTCAGAGACCCATCCAAACTCACCTGGAATGTTTCCATGGATGGGGCATCAACCACCTCTTTGGGGAACCTGGGTTTCACCACCTTCAATGTAAAAAATTTCTTCCTTCTCTCTTGTCTAAATCTCCATTTGTTTAGTTTAAAACCGTTACCCCTTGTTCTATCACAACAGGCCTTGTTAAAAAGATTTTGTCTGTCCCCTCCCTTTCAGTATGGAAAGGCCACAAGAAGGTCTCCCTGGAGCCTTCTCTTCTCCAGGCTGAACAAGCCCAACTCTCTCAGCCTGGCCTCCCAGAAGAGGGGTTCCAGCCCTCGGATCATTGTTTTGGCCTCCTCTGGATCTGCTCCAACAGGTTATTCTGAGATTTACCAAAGGTAAGGCAAATTCTCCAAAGTATGTCTGCACTCTCCTTGGCTCAGGCTCATGAGGTAATTAAGATCCAGCTAAGTGCCAGTTTAATATGATCCATCCTTTGTAGCAATCTGAACCGTTCCATCATCAGTGATGTTTTCTGTGAGCTGATGGAATAATCCACCTCTAATTACTCTAACATTCTTAGATCTTCCCTTTCCTGACTACTGGATTTTCCTCTAAGAAAGTTAAATATTCATTTATAGACATGAGACAAAGCTTAGTAGGTAAAGTTTTTTGTTATTAGTCTGGGGTTTTGGGGGGCTTTGGTGGGGTTTTGTTTTGGGTTTGTTTGGTTTTTTTTTAAAGAATGTACTGCTTTTTCTTTATTTGGGTCTGTCTCAGTTTGAAACAAGTCAATCTTCCAAGCACAGCAGTCCAAGCTGTATTTCCAGCTACAGCCTTCAATGCAAAGGATTACATTGCACTTAACCTAGGTAATCAAGAAGCCCAGCTTTCTGGAGGATAAGAATTAGTCTCAGGGATCAGATTCACCTACAGCAAATCTCCCTCCTATTCTAGATGCATTATCTAACTAGTTTTTCAGCCACCAACCATGGGCACAAGAAGACCCTCTGACATTGCTAAAAAATAGGGGTTTTTTCCAATATTCCTTACTTTTAAAAGCATTTATTCTGTAGACAACATCTCTACAGTTTAAACATCAGGTCTTCGTGGACTTAAATTATTATTAACTTGAGTCCCTTCGACATGAGATAAAATACCATTGAGAAACATTATTTTGCCAAGAGTCACCCTCACCATGCAAATAACTAGTGCACTTATGCAGTTGAAGACCAAAGCTCATGGTATCAGTAGCAGTTCAGAGAACAGATACAGAGCCATAAAGATCTGGTTACAGGATTGGGACCTCAGACCAGACAGATCTTACCAAGGTTGAGTCCTCAGCTCTATACTGAGACTTTGTTCAAAGTCCCGAGTTGAGAGATTTGGTTTCTGCTTGAGAGGAAACACAAGGATAGTTGCACATGAGTACAATATAATAAAACAAGATGATGGACAGCACACGAAGCATCCTTTAGCTTCTTTTGGTGAACAGAGAGAGACAAGGACATGGTGGAGCCCATTCATTATTCCTTCCCCTACATATCCTGTTGTCTCCCCCCAATCAGTTCTCCCAGTTGCTCAATACAATCATACTGTGACAGCTCCCCAGGGATGCTGTTAATCACAGCGCACTGTGAAATGAAAGCATTCTTCCACAGAAGGGAGCAGAGAAGCCCTTTTTTTTTGCTTTTCTTTTGCTAAAGACATGGAGGATTTCTCTTTCCTAAAATGACACCAAAGGCTTAAAAAAAACCGAGGCAGAGAGGCCAGTTCCACCACATGCTGTTCAACGCCCCACTGTGATCTACTGAAGTAACAACTCTGTGACACAACCCTGATAACACCGTGTCTCTGCAAAAGGCTCCGACAGCATCTGGGTATTTCGGACTGCACACAGCTCAGCTCCAGCAACAGTTCAGGAACATCCCTAGAAGCTGGGGACAATCCTTTTGTTTCAGAGGGTATTTCTAGTACTGTAGCCAGGCATTTCCTAAGAATGTTGCTGTTTTCAAGATCATGGGGTTTAGGTAACCCTCACTGCCCTTTACTCACATTTCTGGCAATAATCATAGAATCATAGAATGCACTGAGTTAGAAGGGACCTTCCAAGGTCATCTAGTCCAAGCCCTCTGCAGTCAGCAGGGATGTCTCTAACTAGATCAGGTTGCTCAGAGCCCCATCAAGCCTGGCCTTGAACATCTCCAGGGATGGGGCCTCCACCACCTCTCTGGGCAACCTGTTCCAGTGATCCACCACCCTCATAGTAAATAACTTCTTCCTAATGTCTAATCTAAACCTACCGGTCTCTAGATGAAAGCCATTGCCTCTCATCCTATTGCTACATGTCCTTGTAAACAGTCCCTCCTCAGTGTTCTTGTAGGCCCTCTTCAGGCTGCAATAAGGTCTCCTTGGAGCCTTTTCTTCTCCAGGCTGAACTACCCCAACTCTCTCAGTCTGTCTTCACAGGAGAGGTTTTCCACCCCTCTAATCATTTTTCTGGCCTCCTCTGGACCTGTTCCATCAGATCCATGTCCTTCTTGTGTTGAGGGCTCCCAAGCTGGACGCAATACTCCAGGTGAGGTCTCACCAGAGCAGAGTAGAGGGGCAGAATCACCTCTCTCAGTGTGCTGGCTAACCTTCTTTTGATGCAATCCAGGATGCGATTGGCCGTCTGAGCTGCAAGTGAGCATTGTTGGCTCATGTCCAGCTGAAATATTGAGAGAAAATAACTCTGCATTTCTTTTTGAGGTGAGCTTGAAGTTTTATGTCCAAGCTGATCTTAATGTTTGTGCCAGGAAACTGATAAACAGATGTGCTATTTATCACATCAGGTGGAGAAGACAGCATGGCAAGATGGGAGCAGCTTGCCAAATCCAAACCTAGATCTGACACAACTGATTACATGAAAGGAACAAGATCATGAGAACATACAGATATCACAAGGACAAAGCATGGGTTGGGCAGGGTGCTAGCAGTCCTTTTACCTTCTCGTGAAGACTATCTGGTACGTGTGTTCCTTGATTATATGAGCACAGCCACACAAGGTGACTTCTCCATCTCCAAAGAGGATATAAAAGTTTGGTCACAGAAGAAGCTTTATAGACAACCCGTTGAGATTTCCTAGGCTGGTTACCTCATATGCATCTACTCTCCTTAACAACCCAAGCTTTGCTTCCTCATCTTCCTGTCTGTAAAGGGGAGTGAAGAAAGAGGCTGAGCAATGCTGATTATGTGGGCATCCAGGAAAGCAAACCAGCTGAGTAGAGTGAGCTGACTAGAAGAGCTAGGAATACCCACAAAAAACAGGACCTGAGGCAAGGCATGCCTAAAATTGACAGGAGCCAATTACTGAGAGATGAACCAAGAAAAGTCACCACGAGCTTTGAAGAGGTTTCAGTCTACAACTCAATCTTGACTTGGCAGCTAAGGGCTATATGTCAGCAGAAGAAACTCACCGTAGGTTCCAGTAACTGCAGGCGTTGGATGCCTCTTTTCCCAGTTTCCTTGCAAATCCACTCCAACTCTTCTTCCTCTGGACAGCGCCCAACCCTGCAAACATACAACCACTTCATTACACACACATCCTGAGCTCCATGTAGGGCTATCCACATGTGCAACAGAACAACCACTTCAGCCTAGGGTTTTCATCCATCATAAGACACAAGTTAATTTCCTCCAAACCACCACCATTTCCCAATTTTACGTTTCCAACAAAACGTTTACTTGAGATTATTAAACCTTGGATATGTGACATCTGCTTTTTCCTCAGTATGGATCTCATTTTTCTGACCATTTCTAACATTTCCAGGCCCCTTTATACCATTTCTCTTTACTTTCTGAAGCCCTCTGTTCCACCAAACCAGATCCTCAACATTTGAACATGTATACTCTTTCTCTCACACTTTTTCAATATGTTTATTTCTGAATCTGTGGACAGCTTTTATCCATTCAACAATGTGTCTTCTAAAGCCCTTTGAAATAACTTTGCAAGCCAAATTAAGCACTGTATAAAATCTGAAGAAGAATCAGTAGAAGCAGTCAAGATTCTCTGGCATCATGTAATTATTTGGCCTTTTGTCTACGATTTTTGTGCCATACAGCTGTGTACTTATTTCTGCCTTAACGTCTACTTCATTATATTAGCAGACACAATGTCTCACCTGGAGTGACTCTCTCCTTTTGAGTTTGTGTAACAGGGAAAAAAATAAAAAAATCAGGGGTGTTACCCCAGCCCTTTCTCCTTTATCCTAGTTAGCACCAGTTGCCTTTGGGAAGTTGGTTTCTCAAAGTTTGGATAGAGTTGGTTTCTCAGTTTCTTCTCTAATGTCCAATATGCCAACACTATCAGCAAAGCTTTCCAATTTTTTCAAGGATTCCCCCACTTGCTCTTGATCAATTATATATATGTTTTATAGTGACTTCCTTCCTCATTTAAATCCTGTCCAAACTACTCTCCTGCAGTTTTATTCTTTAGGAGAGATTTTATTTTAAAGGCGTTCCATAACTCAGCCAGTTTTGAATCATTGTCCTCCTTTTTCATTTATTGATGATCCTGCTTTTTCTGTTACTTTTGCTCTACCTCCAAGATTTACATCCTTCCAGTTTTCCTTATTCTTGATTTTAATTCATGTCAGCAGAAGTTTGACCTCTCATCAAGGGTAGCATTGTTAATACTGGTACCCTGGCCAAAGTCTAAATTTGGTGATTTCTGTGATTTTTGCTTGCCTACACTTTTAACACTGTAGTGGGTCTGGCTGAGCTGGTTTTCCATATAGCAGCAGTGTTTTGTGCTGGGAGCTAGAAGGGTGCTGATAACATACCTGTGTTGTGACTACTGCTGAGCAAGGATCCGAACATTCACCCCTCCAGTGGGATGGCGTGGGCAAGATCTTGGGAGGGGACACAACCAGGACAGCTGACCCAAACTGACCAAAGGGATATTCCATACCATATGACGTCAGCTCAGCTATAAAGCTAGGGAGAAGGAGGAGGAGGGGGGGGGCCGTGCCGTTGTCCTCCAGAGCAACCGCTACGCGTCTTGGAGCCCTGCTTCCCAGGGAGTAGCCAAACATCGCCTGCTGATGGGAAGTAGAGAATAAAACTTTGTTTGCTTTGCTTCCGCGCGCAGATTTGCTTGGCTTTGCTTCTATTATTATTATTAAACTGCTTTTTGTTTTCTCATCTTATATTCCTCCCCTTTCTTTTTGCTCTGCTGAGGAGGGAGAGGGGAAGGAAAGGGGGGGTGATAGAGTGGCTTGGTGGGTACCTGGCGCTCAGCCAAGGTTAACCCACCACAAACACAATAAACTGTTCTTTCTTTTTCCCATCTATTGAATCTCAGTGACAGATTCACAGATCACAGGAGCAAGGAGGACTTGCTGGAGCTCACGTACACCTGCTTGCCCAACATCTGCTCCTTCAACCAGCTGTATGACGATGGTGGGTATTTCCTACACACACACTTCTTCCCAAGTGTGTTGAGGCCATTCTGGAAGAACAAAGTGTTGTGGTGGGGTAGTATGGTCAGATGGCTTCACAACCGTTAAACCCCAAACAGGATCAGAGACATCATGTGTGACCAGGGAGCAGGAACAAGGATCAGCTAATGCCCAGGCACTGTGGGACAAATGTGTTCTATCTGGACGGGATATTTTTGCCTTGACATGGATGTCTCTCCTTGAGACAGTCACTCCAGCCTTCCTTCAGAGTCACCAGACAGATAAGGTGTATTTCAGGCTGTGTTCATCTCATCCTGAACTGGATGTCTCAGATCTATCTTAAAACTATTGTTTCTCTTCACTGCCTGGAAAAGAAGCTCCAGGTGATGAACACAGTTGGTAACAGTAAGGATGTTTCATCAGATGCATGTAGTCCTTGTGTCTTGGCTCTAAATTGCCAGAGATGAACACTTGAAATGCTAACAAAGAAGGGAGAGGAGGGGCATTCTCTTTGGCTGATGCTGACCCTCCAAAGAACATATTTTAAAATATTTTTTAAAAAATTGGAATGGAAAAGAATTACCACAAATGAATACCTGAAATACTGAGGAGAAGAAAAAACAGCTCCACATTTCCTCCTGGACTAACCCTTGAAATAACCTTTCTTTGATACTTTTGAGAGATGAGAAGGTAAAAAAGCCATTTTAAGTTAAATGAAAAATTTTGCTTCACTTTATTTTTCCCCCTACTCTTTCAAAGCAACTGAAAGAGTATCTTTAATAAAAGAAAACAGAAATTTTGTATTGAAACATTCAAAACTTCACGAACAGAATGGTTTGAGTCCTTTAGAAAACTTCACATTAAAAAAAGATCTACAAAAGCCACCTCCTGCCCCTCCTCTACTTGAGGTGCTGTTGAGATCCAGCTCTCCTCCACAGCAATGGACACCACGTTTGCCAGCCTCAATCTGCTTTGTGAGAGAATGGCCATCTTCTGCTGCCTTCCTTCCACACCTCCTCTGAATGCCCTGCTACCTCCTCATCCTCATTCTCTCTCCTGTTGACATCATGCTCCCTGTGATGTTAGCTGGTGATGTCATTCTCCACATTCATGGTAGCAGGTGTAATTGTCCACTGCTGGGTCTCTCCTAGCCTTCCTCTGAGTTCTTTCCCAGATGTGGGTCTGCCAACACTTTTATCGCGGTTAAAGGAACACCTCCTTATCTTTCACCACAAGCTCCTCCTGCTGCAAATAACCCACGCTCATATCACACTCAAACTCACAATCTCCATGTCGTGCTCAACACCTATATCTCCTTCACACCAAACACTCGTACCTGGATTGCTGCCAAGTCCTACAGATTATTGACTGTAATCTCTTAAAAATCTCCTGCCATCCCTTCCTGCTAAAACACCGATCTGTTTCTGAGTCAGCTTATCTCAACCTTTATAAACTTTACCAGCTTTCACAATATTATGCAAGGTCTGTTCAAACTCCTGCCTAGAAAATTCTCCGCTGCTGCAATCTAGTGGTTTCCCTCTGTTTTCCCATGGTTTCACATTTGCCCTTACCATCTTCAACAGCTCTGAAGACCTTCACCTCTCCTTTCTTCTCCCACCTCTCCTGAAGATTGCCAGGGCTGGCCAATTCAGCTCACGCCTTGCAATCCATGGAGCAGAAAGTGTTCAGATACTATAGTAATAGGTGACATGTGAAAGTGTAGGGAGAGATATGCTGTGTGCACCTCCCTCCCCTGGCCTCATACCCATCCTAAAAACACAGATCTTCTAAAGCATGTAGGAGTTAATGCAAAGCTTATGAAATCCTGCAGTCATCACTCAGCTCCTCATCACCACCATTTCCCAGCCTACATCTGATCCTGACCTGGATTCAGATGTGAATGCTGTCCCATTTGTCCTGTCTCTCACTCAAAGGCAGATGTGATAAGAAATAGCAAGATTATTTATTAAGAGGCTTTGCGTGCCTTTGAGGAAGCTTAAAGTGATAGCGTGTTGAAATGGGTAAGTGAATCCCCAGCAAAAAGGGAACAGGTCTGGAAAAGTACTGCAAAACATACTGACGATTATTTGTGCTGATTTTCTCCCATGGATTGGCCAAATGCCACATTTTTCCGACTTCAGCGTTCACTTTGCCTGAACTTTAATGGCGAGGACATCTGCCAAATGTGCTTGTGGGCTTGCTGAGTCGTTAATGGAGGGCAAGTCAGAACTACCTCCCTGCAAGACCTCATGGCCAGATCTCGGTGACAGGAGATGGGCTTGTGCAGTCAAGAAACAAGGATGACACCAGGTGACTAAGCCTGGTCAGCTAATGCAGAAAGAATGCAAATGTGAAGAAACCAAGCCACTGAGCAGAAGAAACCTGTGAGCAGGTTGTATGGGATAAACCCAAGGAAACTTTAGTGCAGCGGTGAGCGCTCCCTTAAGTCGCACAAGAGAATTCCACCAAACTGTTGTAATTTATTGAACCAATGTTGGTTGCCTCTTATGTTTAGGCTGCACTTCATTATTCTTAGGTGCACTTTTAGTGCCAAAAGTTACTGTAAATTTGTTTCTTCCTAGAAACTCCAGATCAAATATTCTAAATTTAAAACCCTGTAGGTTATTTTTTAATCAACTACCAGAGCCTTGTTGCTTTCTGGGCCCTGAGAGGCATGCTCTACTCTTCTCCCAGTGTCACCCAATGCCACCCAGCAGAGCAGCTGCAGATTAACTGGCACCAATATGTATGTCTCCATAAGCCAGCAAAGAATCCATTTCTCTCTCTCACAGCTTTACTGACTCTACCCGGCTAACGAAGTCTAGAAACACATGTTTGTTTAAGGAGTAGAACTGGCACAATGTGGCTCTGGGATGGGCATTGGGCCTGTTGAGTAAGCAGATATAATTTCTACTGATTTATTGCTCCTTTGGATTCCAGCAGTGCTCCGAGGCTGCTGCTGAGATGGGTGATGGTAAATGCACGTGTTAGGACATCCATGCTGCCAGCCAGCACGGGCCCAAGCTTGCTGTCAGGACCAGGCTTGTCCACCACCACGCTGTGATCAGGCATGCATGCACAAAGAGGTCACCTCTGCTCTCTGGGTGCTGCAATGTGAGCCAGCTTCTCTTTACTGGGCAATATCCAGGTGGTCCTGCATGTGCCACCACCAGATATCCAGCCTGGCTACTTCCAAGTGTGTTGTGGATGCTGAGACACAGCTGGAGCCCAGCACAGAGGGTGGATAGAAAGCAGACAGCTTGAGAAACCTGCAGTGCTTAAGCTCTCTCTCCTCTCAGAGTTGTATAGAAACAAACAAACAAAGTGATAGTCATGGTTTCCAAGGCATGAGGTAGAAGAGGTAGGCAAAGCCGAAAAGGGAAACTGAGGTATAGAATGCTTTTGGTTGGAAGGGACCTTTCAAGGTCATCTAGTCCAACACCCCCTGCACTGAGCAGGGACGTCTGCAAGTAGAGAAGGGTGCTCAGAGCCCCGGCCAACCTCACCTGCAATGGTTCCAGGGATGAGGCACTGACCACCTCTCTGGGCAACCTGGGCCAGGGTCTCACCACCCTCGCTGTAAACAATTTCTTCCTACTCTCTAGCCTAAATCTACCCTCTTTTAGTTTAAAACCATCACCCTTTGTTCTGTCACAACAGGCCTTGCTAAAATACTGCCACCATTTTTCCTGTAGGCCTCCTTTAAGTACTGAAAGGCTGCAATAACTCATCAAGCACTGACAGATCAAGTGACTTGCCCAGTAGCACTTATTTGGCCATTGGGACGACACTAGGAGTAGAATCTTTGTCTCCTTGGTCCTGATCCAGTGATTTACACTACCTCATTAAGGGAAGAGAAAAAGATCAAGCCAGTGGCCAACATCAGTGCATTGTTTCTGGGTGAGCTGCTCTGAAGCAAGCATGGAAGAATTTGCTTTGCGATCTCGGTAGTCCACATCTCCCACTAAGCCTTTAAGTACTCTCAGGACTCGTCTTACGCAATCCAGGGTGCGGGCGTCAGTGGCAACACGTAAGAAAATAAGGCAACAAACTTAACTTCCATGGCCTGCAGGAGGAGGAAGACTGAGGGCAACATTGGACAGCCACAAGCCTGCAGGATACCGGCAATTTTGAGAGGTTTTGGAGGAAAGCAACAAAATGATTGAGGGTTTGGTTAGATGAAGGAGGGAGGAAAAAAAAAAAATATTGAAAGCACTAAATATACATTTCTTGGCCAACTAGTGCCCAAGGGAAAATAAAAGGGCTGGCAAGCAGAAGGGAGCTGAGAGCCAAGAAAGAAGTAGGATCCCCATTGTTAAGAGCTCTCAACCCTTGTAAGCGAACAATGAGGAATGATTGCGTGCTGCAAGCCAGGAGATAAGTTAGGCTGAGGGGAAGCTGATGAGTGTAGGCACCACACAAACAGGTGAAATCAAGTCCTTTCCGAAACAAGGTTTTTGGCACTAGCTGCACCAGGGTGTTGATTTTCTCCTGTGGTTTTCATTCTCTACGTGGTCAAAATGTTAAAGTGCTAATTCTTCCCAGGCGTGCAGAGGGACTACTTAATGTAGAGCAAGAGGGTATAAATAGATGTGATGGGATAAAACTAAGAAAAGGGCAAGTGAGGTCATTTAGTTCGGAATAATCTTCAGATGAAGTAGTGGAAGCCCCTTCTCACAGGTTATTTAAAATGAGACTGAGGGGAAAAATATATTTTTGGTTGGTTTGGTTTTTTTTTAAGGGAGAGGACTAAAGGGTTAAAAAAAAATGTACAGTGAAGGGAAGAGATGTAGAGATCCATTGGTTATCTCTCCAAACAAATTTTGTAACTTATTAAAACCACCTAGGCTCTAAGTTTATGGTTGGACTCCATGATCTTAAAGGTCTTTTCCAACCTAAATGATTCTGCGATTCTATAAGTAACATTTTACACTTGAATGTGCAGTTCATCTCTCTTTTAAGTTAATGGGCACATATTAATAATAACAACAACCGACAGCAATAAAACCCACCCATTGGCCAGTGATTCCTGTTTCTCCAAGGCACAACAAGAAGATAACCATGATTACAAGGAAATAAATTAAAGAGAAGAGATTAAAAAAGCAACATTGAAGCTCCAGCGGAGAGTCAAAGGAGATCTAGTGAACCAGGAGCAAAAAAGACCCATGACCAAAAAGAAACCAGCAAGAGGTAGAAACATTATCTTGTGCCCTCAGTTGCTGTAAGGAGTAATTTGGAGGAGTAGATGATGTAGAAGATAAATACCAATCCATTACCATCATAACCAATAATTCCTAGTGATTAAACAGGCCAAGATCCTACTGTTGTTTCAGAAGTTCAAAAGAAAATAAAAATCTTGGTCCCAACCCTACAAGAAGAGCCACAGATGTAGAAATTCAGGAGTAAGGCCACCAGGCAATATTCTTCCATAACAGATAGATGAAACCCGGTGGGTTTTGAGCAAGAGGCAACTGAGTATTGCCAGGC
This sequence comes from Eurystomus gularis, assembly GCA_013400335.1. Classification (NCBI taxonomy): domain Eukaryota; kingdom Metazoa; phylum Chordata; class Aves; order Coraciiformes; family Coraciidae; genus Eurystomus; species Eurystomus gularis. The sequence goes on from VZZY01022686.1 coordinate 34,793, forward strand.
TCATCGGGCTGCTGACCTATGACCTCTTGGTAAATTTATATCACTTCTCTTCCATGTTAATTCAGCCCCTGCAGACATTTGGGCCTGACGTTATGAGTTTCCTAACTCGATATATAAAGACCATAAATGAAAGGCCAAAAGCAACGGGATGAAGTTCAGTGCCCCATACTATTCAAAGGGTCAGATCTGATGATCTAAATGACCCTTATGTCATCAACTATATTAACCTCTCGTCAGTCCAAGAAATTAATTCTTTTTAATAGCGATTCACTGAAGAACTGTCATGGGTTAATGACCTGAGGCTTGTATCAGCCAAAACAACACAAGGCTCTCCTTTTAGCTTGTACTTAGAGAGACTGAGGGGTTGCCAAGGAAAAAAAAAAAGGCCTTGTGGGCTTTTCAGATCTTACAGAGAAAATCAGAGCAGAAATTCTGGTTTAGACTCCAGTTGGGATTGCGGTGAAAGTCACAGTCTCTCCCACCAGGGACCGATGCTGGAGCAAGCCTGTGACCAGCCTGGCTCCCTGCCTGGACAGCATTGCCTACAAATGGGCAGGAGTCCCCTCTCTGTGCTCAGGAGCCCCTATCTTCTTATGGGCTTGATCCACGCAATCTCCTGCTGTCCCTGAATAGCAGCACAGACTTTAAGTGATGGCAGCGAGTTATATCAGGAAAACTGGAATCCAGCTCTGGTCAGAAAGGAGACCTGTTTGCTTGGGAAATGCCTCAACGAGGATGGACCCAGAGCCCACTGTAAAGCCTCCCAGGAAAACACAAAACCAGCCTTTGGAAATCTTCCAGGGATAACATCTGCATTGCTCAACAGAGCAAAATACAGCCACCAGCTACGGCTTGATCACATCAGCAACCTTCCCCCATAAATGTAACTCTTATTTATCACGGGCACCTATTTCTCCCACATGAACATCAGCCACAGCTCCCTTTCCTAGCAAGAAACAAAGATGTAAGAAAAAGGACAACAGAGCTACTGACAAAAGACAATCAATGTTAACATCAGACCTCCTGCTGCCTGTTCTCTGTCTCTCCAGTACCTCCTTTGTTGCTCCTTTTCCCTGTATCAGTTCACAAGGGTATAAAGGGACAGAGAGAGGCAGATTCAACTCACCGCAGCGAAGGTAATCCAGGTACATCGCTTTGCTCGGCTCAATAATCCATCCCAGGTCAGGCCTCCCTTGAGCGCTCACGGTAGAGATCAAAAGCCAGGCAGAGAAGTCTCCCTGGTTTCAGCTTCTCAGCCCTACAAATGAAAGATGGAACACTTCTTCTGCCTACACAAGGGGATGGGCCCCCACTTCCCTTCCAAAAGCTTTACATCTCTCCCCTTCTCCCAGCTTTCCCCACTGCCGTGTGCTCCTGTGCTCAACAGCTTCTCCAGCTAAAAAAGCAAACGGGCTTTTCCACTGAGGGTAGCCACTCAGAATGGGATTAAGATGGGCAGAAAGGAGCTTACAGCTGGGCACCATCTGCGGTGACGATAATTAACTAATGAGGTTTTAAAGATTTTTTTTCTCTTGTTCCTTGTGCAGATCTGACGACTGAGAAATTTGCATCACTGTGTGCATCGTGGTCTCTGCTGCTTGACAAGCCTGACCCGGTGCCTCCTTCTCCTCTGGACACATGTATTTGAAAGTCACGAGCTTGAACACAGGAGAAAAGCTGGCTCCAGGTGGCAAGGGCTTTCTTGACTTTTCTGATCACAAAGCCCGTGTTTTAAGTTTCCAGCCTTGATATGCAGTAAATAAATCAGATTAAATGATTGCAAAAGTCCCTCCCAGGCTGAAAAAACCTCATGAATGGCAAAAAGAAAAACTCAGAATCCAGAATGAAGTTTCATGTGTTCCAACAGGGGATTTTAAAGAGCACCTATAAATTATAAGGAATGACAAAAATCCCAACCCCAAAGAGGTGAGGGGAAACATTCACCTCATTCACCAGCGGAAAGAGAGGTATCTTTAAATTCTGGTATTTTTTCCACAGTTAGGCCAGGCGTAGAGTCCAAATATCCTGATGCCGAGCTCAATAACTTCACCTGAGAGCATGCTTCCTCGCCAAAAGACCGTCATGTTTTCTTGTATAACAACATTACCTGGCCTGCAAATCTGGTGTGCTCTGCAGTCTCTGTTAATGATCATCCACCTGTAAACTTTCCAGGTTATGCTGAGGCTTCATTCCCACTTCCTCATCTGGGCTTCCTTTGGGTTAGACCAAGAGCATGTGCAGATGATGGTGCATGGCTGAGTGTCACCTCAACCTTGTACTGGGAGACGGCATGGGCAGAAACTACCTGACCAAGCATAGGTGTCTACACTACAGACCCTGTGTGATAGCAGCCGATGCTCCCTGCTCAGCGTGCTTCTCAGAGCACAATTCCTCACATGCTCCAGTTGGTATCTAAATCAGGTCAGCTGATTTACCCTTAAGAGTGCCTCATTCTCTTCAGGGAATAAATGGAGTCTTTAGGTACTGACCTCTACCTCATAGACATCTAGAGATAAATGAGATCTATCACAGAATACCAGGCTGGAAGGGACCTCAAGGGTCATCTGGTCCAACCTTTCTTGGCAAAAGCACAGTCTATATAAGATGGCTCAGCACTGTGTCCAGCTGAATCTCAGAAGCATCCAATGTTGGGGACTCTCTTCCTCACTGGGGAGATTATTCCAAAGGTTGATTGTCCTTGTGAAAAATTGTACTCTTGTGTCTGATTGGAATCTCCCCAGGAGTAACTTGTACCCGTTACACCTCAGCTTTTCCATGTGACTCCTTGTCAAAAGGGAGTCTCCATCTTCTTCATTGCCACGCATTAAATATGGGAACAGGGCGATAACATCTCCCCTAAACCATCTTTTCTCAAGGCTGGACACACCCAGTTCTCTCAGGCTTTCCTCACACAGCAGCTCCTCAGTCCTTGGATCATCTCTGTGGCCCTTCTCTGGACCCTCTTCAGCCTGTCCACAGCTTTTTTTATAGCAGGGACCAAAACTGAACACAGTATTCCAGGTGTGGGCTGACCAGCACTGAGTAATAACTCTTTATCTCTGCTCTTGTTGATGCAACTCAGCAACTTGCTGGCTTTCTTTGCTGCAGCAGCAGCACAACATTCACTCATACTGAGCTTGTTGTCCACCAGGATCCCCAGATCCCTTTCCACACCCAGGTAGATCCCAGCCTGTGCTGCACTCCTGGGTTATGTTTGCTCAGATAGGTGCCCAGTCTCAGCCTGTCCAGCACATGAGGATACGCACCTTCCAAAAACTTCCTGTATCCTAGAGTGACAACAACTAGCAACTGCAGTACTGAAGAACTCTCATCCAACAATTCCTGGTATTCTTTTGGTGGTGATCAGGAATCCTACTTGCAAATACAGTGCTGAAGAACTCTCATCCAACAATTCCTGGTATTCTTTTGGTGGTGATCAGGAATCCTACTTGCAAATACAGCTTCTGTTATGTTTTACCAATAAAAACTTTGATGACGTCCATCTTTTTCTCCTGAGTGCGGAATACTCTTTTAACAAGGTCAGATGTCTTCTCACCCCACCTCAGCTGCAGATCAGCTTCAGCCCAGCGGTGTGAGAGACAAGCAAATCTCAAATGTGGGTTCAAGGCTCTGGTACAAAAGAGCCTAAAGACATTCTGTGGGTACCTGTGAAATAGGTTAGAGTTGTGCCGAAGCAAGAAATCGTACTGTCCGCCTTGGAAGTTGGTGAATTTGTTCTTTGAGGGAGGGAAAAATTAGGAAATAAAGCTGCACATCTTGGAATTTCACCCAGGGGAAGACAGGCTCCTCTGAGCCCTCTGCTTTTCATTTTCCAGGCTCTGTTGACCATGTCTCATCTAGGAGGAATGTCATATGCAAAACACATATGGTATAAACAGAAAGAGTTCAATGTCTGAGTTTATACAATGAATCCCACCCTTACCACACATGACCTGTGGCTGCAAATAGGTGGTCCCAGCAATTACCACCTACCTTCAGGGGCTTCTGTTTCTTCTACATGAAGGGAGAGAGGGAGAAGCCTCAACCAGCTCTGAATTACCCTTGCAAGTGACTATTACCCCATTGATGACAGACCAGAGGCTGTTTGCAATGTGTTATTCAACGGGTTTAGCTAGAGCAGAATCTAGTTCTGCACAATTTGCCCAAAATAATACTCCAGGCTTCAAGAATAGTGGTGTAAAAACATCCTCCTTTTGTGTGTTGCACTCCCACCCCCTTCCTCACCTGGTTCCCTCTGAAACTTGCATCACATCCGCAGCGATGGTCAAACCGCAGCTGAAAACAGGGCTCACTCCAGACATGTGTGAGGGCTCCACATGTTGCAGGCTGTAACTTCAGGGAGGTATCATGTTAAATCTCTCGAGGGATTGATTGCTGTTTATCGTCGGAACGAGGGGAATCTCTCCAGCTTTATCCTGTGCAATGACTTTGTAAGTTAAAGCTGCACATGATCAGCTTGACCTCATGCCGCAGTTGTTGACTCGGGTTTTTTCCAAAAGGAGATTACACACTGAGTTGCTCAGAGTGGGATTTCCAGCACTTTTTTCCTCCCAGATTGTCTTAATAATTAGTTGATTATTATCATTAATTGCATTTTGGCAACCTCCTTGGCCTATTTTACCTGTAAATCTCCGTGCAGCTTCAAGGCATTAATGAAAATGGACTCACCTGCGGAAGTGGCTGAGGGTTTTTTTATTAAGTGTTAAGGGAGAATTCAGGGGGAGAAAAAGCATTTTGGAAAATGTGTTAGGTCTGTGAGAAAACTCCTGCTGGGAACGTTTCACAAATTCAGGGCTGCACCCTAGTCAGAACTACAGGGGAGAGAAAACACCCAGGGCGGGTAGCTATGAACCCACATTCCAGCTTCTTTAATAAACTTAGAATCACAGAATGGTTTGGGTTGGAAAGGAACTTAAAGATCATCTAGTTCCAACCCCCCTGCCATGGCAGGGACACCTTCCACTAGACCAGGTTGCTCAAAGCCCCATCCAACCTAGTCTTGAACACATCCAGTGTTGGGTCATCCACAACCTACACTGTAGGTCCACATGACAGTGGATGTCCTGACCTGGTCTCCTCTCTGAATAGAGAGTCCTGCAAGGTCTTGAGCCCAAGAAAAAGCCACAATGGTTGTCTGCACTGAGAGAAAGGCAGATGAAATAGCACGTTGAACGTGACAGAGCAGCAGGTCATGCAACAGACCCAGGAGTCCCCTCTTCTAATCCCCCTCCTCCATCAATGAACACCTCCTATCCCAAAATGAGAAATTTAGTAGAAGACAGGAGAAACTTGCTGACAGAGAGACAGGGAGAACCGAAGCTCTTTGACTGCCATAAATCCCTCCTTATGTTTGGGTATCATTAGCACCTCTTTCTATTCCATCATTTAAAGCTTTTACACTTAACAGCTGAAATTTCCAAGGGTTTTAAGTCTCACTCAGAAAAATTGAGCACAATCAGGGCAAATCACTTACTGCCTCTTCACAAGGAAGTATAAGTCAGCGCCTCTTTTCCAGGAGGTGCTTGTCTTCCTTCTAGGTTGTCCTTTGCTGGATAGGGCATCATTTTCTCTATATAACATTATTTTACAAACGGTGAAAAGATCTTCGTCCTCCCAGAAGTATTCATCAAGAGACAACAGTGCTGCCCGGCCTGCACAGCAGAAGAGAATGAGCGTAGACCTCCCTGTTTGTCTCCGTTTCTATCAGAATAATTCCCAGAACTAATAATGCTCATTATGGTCTCCATGTGAATGGTGATATGTAAATATTGAATAATCTTAGGCAGACTGCACTTAAGGTCTGGTTTGTTTAGATGATCCCAACTGTGGATGACCAATTTGTTGTAGGACTGTGAAGCCTAAGTGTTATCAAGACAATATTAAGACCTCTGGAGAGTCTAGAAGAAGAAAAATAGAAGAAGAAATAGAAGAAACAGAGCTGCAGGCAGACATCTGTCCCAGGTACACCAGATCCCTCCACCCCATGGAAACTAAACTTATTTCTTTGGCAAATCTCCCCTCCTTCCTCACCAAACGCACATCCTACTTCAGCATTGCAGGGTCACTTGAAAAAGGTTTTTGTTCTCTCCTGTGCTTTATAAAAATAGAATGTGAAGACAAACTAGGAAACCTAGTTCTGTCCTGAAATGCAGCTGTATAAGTGCATTAAACTATCACAGTAATGATCCATATTGGAGACATGAGTTTGTTGAAGTGGGTCCAGAAAAGGGCCACAAAAGTGATCCTAGAGATGGAACACCTCTGCTATGAAGAAAGGCTGAGAGAGTTGGGATTATTCAGTCTGGAGGAGAGCCTGACGGCTCCAGGGAGACTTTCTTGTGGCCTTTCAGTACTTCAAGGGGCCTATAAGAAAGATGGGGGCAATATTTTAGCAAGGCCTGTTGTGACAGGACAAAGGGTGATGGTTTTAGACTAAAAGAGGGAGATTTAGACTAGAGAGAAGGAAGAAATTTTTTACACTGAGGGTGGCAAGACTCTGTCCCAGGTTGCCCAGAGAGGTGGTTGATGGCCCATCCCTGGAAACATTCCAGGTGAGGTTGGCCAGGGCTCTGAGCAACCTGCTCTAGTTGCAGATGTCCCTGCTCAGTGCAGAGGTTTAGACCAGATGACCTTTAAAGGTCCCTTCCCACCCGAACCATTCTGTGATTCTATGATTCTATACATTTTAAGAAGATGGACTAAATTACAGAAGCCAGAATTCAAGCAAAATTGAATTTAGTTTTGGGGCAGGGCATGGCCTAGAAGCATTTTCCATCCTACATTTTCATTATTTTCTGCTCATGTAAGAGCTGTTAAGACCCAGTAATGCTGGGTCTGGCTTTGAGTTATACCATTAAAGAGAAATATTATATATTCATCATATAGTCAGCAGAGGGACGATTACTTTGACCAACTCAAACCAATCTGTGATTCTATGATGCTATGAATGTAACCTTCAGTATCTGAAGGGATCATCACATTATTAATTCAAGATAGGGACAGAAAAAATAGAATTGTTGAAAGGGCACAGATAAAGTCGTTGGATGAAGTTTGTTACAAAGCTGTTCCTACCCCTAAGGTGAGGGGGTTGCCACCTTCTCTGAACCCAGCTATCTGACTTTTCTAAGCCAGGCCACAGGCAATGGTCATGCTGTCTTCTGCTACCCGACAGCACCAAAAAGACTAGACCAATCAAGGTGGATAGCTGGGAGGCCAAAACCACAGGCCTCAAAATGCTGATCGCCTTGGAGGTGTTTGACTGGCCGAATGGTGAGATTACCTTGCTTTGGTCTGTTACAGAGATAAGAGGTGGGCTGCTTGAGCATCTCTCCAGACCTCACCTTCTGCCTCGGCCCCACTCTAAGACCAACTTCAGGCTGCCAGTGGGGCCATGACCACAGTGGGACATCTGAGCAGGACCTTCCATCATCAGTGGCTCTTCTGGGTGAACAGAAAGGAAAGCTGAAACTTTGCCAGGCTCTGCTGCCCTTATCTTATCTCAGCTGGAGCGCAGCCTCCATCAGATCTTCACAGGTTCATCTCAGCACTGTGACAGCAGATGCACAGGGTGATATTGCTGCCTCAGTCCAACACCCCTGCCCTTATCACTCTCTCTCTGTGGGGCTCTGAGATTAGGATCTCAGGTTACTGTTGGGAGGCAGCTGAAGTACCACAAGCCTTGTTGGTCTGAGGTGAAGGTCTCTAGCCTTACAAAAGTTACATCTAGAGTGGATAATGGTAAGGGTTTTCAGGACTAGATTTTTTCACCTTTCAAGGTGCTGTCCCTTGCAACACACTGTACAATGCAGAGAGTGACGGGCACGATGCAGAACACAAGGGGAAGAGATGATAGACCTTTCCTACTGATCTCCTTGTACCCAATATCTGTATAAGAGAGAACTGCCTTATATGCTAAAGTATTGATGTATTAGCACTAAGAGCATTAGGGACTTGATTAATACTGTAATCTCCACAACCCCACCTACCACATGACCATGCTTTAAAGGGCTCCATCCTTGCCTGGTCCTCGTGCCTCCTGGCAATCTTTCGTCATCTTCTTCAGCTATACTAAAATACAGCCATGTGTCAGCAACAGGCTTGATGTCTCCTGTTCTCCTCGGATCGTGCAAGCTCCTAGCAAGAATCAGCTGCTTTGCAAGCAGTTTTGACTGATTCCTGTGATCATATTGTAACGCTTCCACTTTGAGATCTTGCCTTCAGCCCAAAAGTAGTTTCTGCAAAGCAGAGCTTTTCATGGCTGGTTCTTTGCCACAATTTCAGCTGCATTTGCCTGAATTCATCCAACCAAGCTGTAGGCATTTACAGAGTAAGTGGAGATTTCTGGGAAGAATTCAGGCCATGCAGAGGAGATGGAGGGACAATGTATGTGAAAAGCTCCTTTATTCTTAGAAGAGACACATCTTTCTCTAAATCTGAACCTGAAGATCTGGCCCCAGCCATATCAGCCTATGGAGAAATCTCTAACACTCGTCCCAGGAGCTGCTTGCTACTTTGAACTCCAAAAAGTGGTGATGGAAATGATACTGCTGAGTAGGACACCAAAATCTTCAGTGCTCTCCTGGCTGTGCCACACTCTGAATGCTCTAGCACGTGCTTTGCAACTGGGACATGAATTCTTACTTCAGTTCACTTGGCCAGCAGCCGTGGTTAACCAGAGCACGTAGGACTTGAATGCACCAGGCAGCCTCTGGGTAAATACACCTTCTTGTCCTGTGTCCTCTGAGATGTAGACACAAATGACCACAGGAGCAGCTATTCTGATAAACATAGGGACTGGGAAGGGAGAGGCATAGAAGGGTGGATCATCTCAGATTTCAGACAAAACTGCCACTGATTCTTTGGTTTAGAGGGAAGGGGACTTGCTTGCTCCAACACTTTCACGCCTCACTTCTGGAGATGCAATACTGATACGGAACAGGAAGGTGACATCTCTACTGAGAAACTAAACAGTGCTTGTAGTCACTTTCTGGTCCTGAGGCCAATTGTCAGAGTTTGAAACAGTCATGGTATTAAATTTCCACCAAAACAAGGTGAATGCTTCCTAACTGTGTGGTATCAGGGATGGTCTTTGGCACATGCTATGCTCCAGTGAGTCCAAGAGGAAAGCAAGGAACATCAAGAGGCTGGAGAGGGCTGGATGTTGAGGAAGAGGACAGCTGACTACAGGCAGGCTGTCAAATACCAGCAGGGATGTGAAGAAGTGCCTGCCCAAGGAAATGCTACCACCTGCAACGTGTGGGCTCCTTGCCTACTCACTCCCCAGATTTGGCCCCCTTGGAAAAACTTCTAGGGGGAGAGATTTATTCATAACTCTTGGACCAGGGACATTTGACATGTCCAGGCAAAGTGGCCTGGATTCCTGGAGAGAAAAATGCCTTAAAAATCCCCAGGACTGCAACATTAGAAGATGCACCGTACATCCTTTTGGGATTCAAAATCCACCCTGTCAGCTACTTCACTGGCCCTCTGCTCTTCCCGGACCTTCTCGATTTTTTCCCTCCCTGTCATTTTGCTTTCCACCTTCAAGGATGAGTTTGGTTCACTTCCTTTTCCCCTAGAAACAGCCAATAAGAGGAGTCAGTAGTTTTCTAACAGGGTACCAGATCTTGGCTTTGACTTCCCAAAGCCTCTCACAGAGGCTTCCCAAAGACCCTTCACCACCACAAAAGGAGCCACTGCAGCTCCTGCTGGAGCTCCTGGGGTGGGAGCCGTGTGAGTGAGCTTGAGAACTGCAGCATAGTGCCCACCTCAATGTCCTACACCACAGTGGTGGGGAAGATGGAAGAGTTCATCAAGGAGATGAAAGGAAACAGAGAGCTGAGCTCGCGTGGTCTGGGATGAGCTGGTTGCCCATTGTGTCTCCTCAGGATGGGGGGAAGCTGAGAGGACACCAGCAGGAAAAGAAAAAACCCAAATGGGCACTTTTGATGCAGTTTTCATCTAAGCTTTCAGTGATTTGTTACATCTATAGCATGGTGGCTACTGGGCCAGATCCACACTGTGGGATGGCCTCAGCTCAGGCCCCTCTTGGGTAAGGCAATAGAGAATGCCTTTAGCCCAGCACATGAAACCCAAACTCCAAGCCTATGCATAGCCCAGCACCCACAGCTTCCTCTAACCCATCACAAGTCCCACACCTGGGCTCCCTGCAAAGCACCATCTGATCTCTGCAGCATGGTCATCCCCAGGTTCATCCCACATACACTGAAGACCTTCCCAAGGTTCCTGACTAAGGTGTGTCACAACCTTTGGGTCTTTCCTGCCAAGGGAAAGGAAAACAGGCCTCCAGAGAGGTTTTATGTAAAGAGCATGGGATGGGTAGCTCAAAATCCAGGCTGTAGCGGGCAGATGTTATTTCAGAGAGAGCATAAAATTTTCATCATGTGAGGATACAGGCGAAAAAGTCCATGGTGGTCTAAGAGCTGCCCCAGGCTGGGTAAATCCCAGGAGGGAAGGGTTTGTTAGAGGTGTGGTTGCTGGGGACACCAGGAGCAGTCATGTTCTTGCTATGCTCTGGGCGAAATGTCTGGGAGCACAGCCCAGCAGAACAAGTCTGGTAGGGTTGCTGGCGTATTCATACCAGTGTGATTGGTATGAAATCATGCCCTCACCCTACCTCCCAGTGAGCTGCTGAAGAGCTTCCCTGTTTTGTAATAAAGATGACACCATCCATCCCCTGCCAAGCAGGGATCTGAGTGAGAGAGGTAAACATCCCTGAGCTCTCCTGAGGCCAGCAGGCAAGATGGGGTCCTGCCCACTACTCCTGCCAGTGTGGGGGGAAGGTGCTCACCCCTACACATGCCTGTGGTTCACTGCAGCAAGCAACGTAACACACACTTGTAATATGGAGATGGGGGAGAATTTGCTCTTTTGAAAGTCTGGCTCAAGGGACTTACTGTTTAGCCCAGGCAACATGGCTTTGGGCTCATGTCTCAGGTCTCAGGTTCTGCCCAGACACCTTCCTTGTGTTGCCTTTGTCCTAACCTTTCCAAAATGTACTTACATCACATCAGAACTTAAAATTTCCATAAAACCCTGAGATTTCAGTCTTTTGTATGACAGCAAAAAATATTGTTGCTGATTTTATTGTATCTTATATTGTTTTGGACTTATATATGCTCTTGGGCATCAGGTCTAGATACAGATTCTCCACCAGAGATTCTCCACTAAAGGGGCCTTGAGCAACCTGGTCTAGGGGGAGGTGTTCCTGCCATGGCAGGGGGGTTGGAACTAGGTGATCTTTGAGATCCCTTCCAACACAAACTATGATTCTATGACTATGATTCTATGACACTATGATTCTATGATAAAACTAATGCCAAGTCCCTGGCATGGTTTAAGCATGACCTTGCACCACTCTCACCAAAAATTCCCAAGCATGGTTTGGGAGTTACCAGGATGACCCTGTTTTGAAGGCTGAATTTGACAGTATGGAACATGGCCAAACGATGTCAGGTGGACCAAGGCCCAGAGAATGGACAGGGCACAGATATTGCAATAAACGTTTTAATGTTGCCTCTGTTGGTTGTGGCTTTGTTGGATATGAATATATTGGTATCTTGAGGGCTTTACCCTGCAAGAGCCTCTGTTGGCATTGTCATAGCAGTTTCAGAGTGGGAAAAGCACTCAGTACTTCAGTACTTTGAAGTATCTGCATTGTTATGGCCATTTATAAACATCATCAGAGAGTTTGTTTCCTTCTTGCCCCGACTTGCTGCCAAGAAGTAAATTAGAGTTAATACTTCCCTTGTTTGTGTATGAGGTAACGGAGTCTCTTCACGGCAGTGGGTGTGCCCAGTGTGCACCCAACACAGCTCTGAGTAGTGGTGGGCAGTCACCTTTGACCGTGGAGCTTGGTGTGAAATTCCTTAAAGCTTCCCTCACATCTAGTGTTGGGAAGAACACCTGCAGCTGGGGGCTTGTCTTGGGCTCTTCACAGAATCATAGGGTGATGCAGTTCAGAATGGACCTCAGAAGGTTCAACCCCCCCATTCAAAGCAGGGTGAGTCTGAAGTTAGAACCAACTTCAAAGTTATAACATAGCTCAGGGTCGTACTCAGCAATGTTTTGAGTATCTCCAAGGATGGAAATCCCCCAACATCTCTGGGTACCTCCTCCAATTTTTCATTGTCTTCATGGTGAATTTTTTCCACCCCCTTTAATTTCTAACTGGGATTTCTAGTCTTGCAATCAAAGCCTCTTTTCCTTTCACTGTGGACATCCAATGACAATCTGACTTTACCTTCTCTGTACCCTCTCATTGGGTAGTTCAAGACAGCAATAAGATCCCCCTTAGATGTCTCTGCTCATGGCTGAACAAAGCCAGTTCCTTCAGCCTCTGCTAGTAAATCCTGCCCTTTGGCCACCTAGACGTGTTGGTGACTCTCTCTCTGGTTTGTCAATCTCTTCCTCGTGGAAAAGCCCCAAACCACACACAGTATTCTGGATGTGTCTTACAAGTACCAAATACTTCCATAAAAAGGGAAGAGGTCTTCTATTACACTACTATGCTGTTCTATTACACTGTATTACATATCAGAAGTTGTTGCAAGGATTATCCTCTTGGGTTGTTTTTTACACCCATCTCCTTGATATTTTGAAATTCTTTCTTACTTGAATTGAGGAATGTAAGGCAGGAATCAGAACTAAGCTAAAAAAGAGATGAGGATGATCCCTCTCTCCACCATGCCTCCATTAAGAATAAGAAAGATGGAGCAAGTGATGAGAGAAACCAGCAGCAAAGCCACATCAACACAGTTCAACAGGAGATGTCCACTTAACAGCTGGGTAAAAAGCCAGTTATTTGGCTATTTATCTCCTGCATTGGATGGAAAGAGAAGAGGGAATGGTTCTACGGCATCATGTAATTTTGCATGACATGCCGGTTACCTCCCCATCTAACTCACCTTTTGGAGGTGGTCCATGTCCACCACATGGCCAAAGAGAGATAACAGGGTGTTCTACTGATGCCAGAGTAAATCTGTTTACCTACTGAGGTTTTTAGGGTACCTATGAAATAAAATTAAGACGCCACTAATGCATAACTCAACCCAGAACTGGTGCCTCCGCCTGAATAGTACTTGGACCCCCTACCCCACCAGGCCCTAAGCATCATGTTGAAGGTGCAGAGCAGAGCTGAAGAGAACATACTAATCTGTCCTGGGTTAGACCCTGCACAGGGAAGCCTGAGAGATTAGGTATTTTGGTGCTTACAGATCTGTTTAATCATAAGATAATGCACAGCCTGTTCACACAAATTAGGGTGGGTCCCATTTGCATAATGTTGATTTCAGAGACGAATTAATCTCACAGGCAACTTGTTTCTACTGCAGATTTTATCCGTTCAGCCCATTTGATATGATGGATCAGATCTCGGTCTGATGAAATTGTTGCAGGGTGGATTTTGAGAGGAAAGAAGGAGGAAAAGGGAAGAGCAAACAGAAGATTAGCTGGACTTGACTGTGTAATTGCTCCTGAATTTTTAGGTTTAGGTAGAATTTAGCCAAGGCTTTGTAACTTGAAGGGGATCTTTGCTTCTTGCTGACCCTTCTGATCAGAGGATGTTTAATAATAATTCATTCCTTGATTGTTTTGCAAATAAGACAACTTCAGTCCTAGATCAAACATCCCACCCCAACCCTCCTATGCTTCTTGCCTCATGGATCTTACAATCTGACCACCTTCCTTACAAAAACATGTCCATTCATTGGACACTACACTACACAGGACCAGAGCACTAATTTTCAAGCATTCCCTTTGAAATAAAAATCTATTCAAGACATCCACTGCTTGTTAACAAATCAAATTTTAATTACCCATCACTGAGAAATTAAATTTCCCTTTGCAGTCGGCTGGGTCGGGAAGGGCCATGGGGCATTCTGACAAAGTTGCAGCTTTTCTCAGCTTTCAAAGGGGAGGGATCTACGCTGATTCATTCATAATCAGCCCACTGAATAATATATGGGATGCTAATGACAGTCCAAAGTCCTGAGAAGGAGCCAGAATGTACTTCCGCAACATCTTGGGTTTTTGAGAGGAGGAGTGGCGAGTGAAATGTTAGTTAAAAAATCACTTTGGTTTAGGAAACCCGGATGGAAGACACAGCTTTGAAGAGTCTGTGAGCTCCTGACAAATATCTGGAGGTGCATTTTGGGGGGTATTTCAGAAACTGCCTTCTGGGCTCTCACTCTATAACTACATTTTCACCCATTTCTCACTATAGCAGAAATACGTGAAAATAAGTCCTGGGACAGCTTGTGCTCTCACACAACCGCCCCAGACACAGGGAACAGCAAAGTAGTCAATCAGAGATGTGGGTTACTAAGAGGGGAAGCTATGGGGGATCAGAAGCAATCAGACATTGGGAGTTGAAGGGCTCTGAAGAGAACTTGCTCTCATGTTGCCTCTGCAAGCCTAGAAACCGTCCCTGATGAGAAGGGTTTTTTTTTTTAACAGAAAACCTGAGGTTAGTGGTTGTAAACATGACATATGGCTTGGGTCAAATTCCAATTTTAAGCCATTCTAAATTTCTTCCTGTTCAGAAAGCATAAAGGTTCTTCCTGCATTGCTCCAGTGCAGGATATCTCCAGTGTGAAAGGCTGGAGAAGCAAAGCAGTGCTGAAGCATAAAAAGATCTAAGCTTGGCAGCAGCCAAGGTCTAGATGAATTGGGATGAAAAAGTAAAGGTCTGAGTAGCAGAAACACAATCTTTCTGGTTCATTCCCTGAGCTTTAGTGTCTTTCTACAAAGAAAAGGCAGGTGTGTCTGGGATGAAGCTCATGTTAACTGAGGGTTTGAAGGAAGAAGTGAAGGTGTGGAGTTAGGAGCAGACTGTGCTTTCCCTCTCACCCTACCCTAGCCTTGGGAGCAGCAAATGGAGGTGGTAGCAAAATGGTGGGTGGTCGGTGCTGCAGAGTGGAGAAAGGAGGCAAGCACAGAGGTCTATGTTGTGTATGGCCAGGACATCAAGAAAGAGGGAGTCTGTATAAGACCCACAAAAGTCCACAAGGGCCATTTGGCCTGAGGGCAAAGGTCCACTGAGTAAGCAGTGGGCTCAGATGTGTCCCACAAGTGAAATGTCCTTGGTAGAGAAGTGCAGGAGCAATGGAGGAGAGTTTGGAGTGTGGGAAAGAAAAGGGTGCTTGTGAGCACAGGCAAGAGAGATCTACCAAAACCTACTCTTGAAATGTAAGTCCTCCCCCATCATTAAACAGTAGTTGTAACCTTTGACAAATTTTCTGATCTTAGTCATTTAAAGCATTCCAACCAATTCCCAGGTGCAGGTCAGGAGTCAACAGAGACCAAGACCATTCCCAAGAGGCAGTCTGAGTGGGACCACTTGATTTTGGAGGCTGAATAAGTAAAGATATGTCCAGATGATGCCCTCTAGCATGAGGATGAGAATGTCAGTGCTATTGGAGTTTTGTTTCATAGCACGGATGTAGCTAGAGATGTGTCCCAGTTCAGGACACAGCCTGTAGAGGAGCGTCCATGTTGCTTAGGATGTTACTACATCCACCCAAGAGCTCCCTGTAGCCCATCCTTCCTCTCGACCCATTGCTGAAACAGAAGCATTGGCACTGGTTACCTCCACCGAGTTCTGGCTCTCCTCTGGGAACTATTTTCCTGGTTTTTTAAGAAGTCAATAGGAATTACCCATTCCCATCTATCCTCCAGCATGGTTTCAGGTTTGTTCTCCAAGGCTTCCTGCAATTCCCCACTTACTTCACAACCTCTTCCTGCTGTTGCCCTGCATGAGGCTTGTTTTCCAGTCATCTCCATCCATACTGTGCTACAGCCATTCCCCACACAGGGCTGTACTGAACTGCAAACCATGCCTAGATATAAACACCAATGGGGTCAAGTTCTCTCATCCTTTTTTTCCATAACTAAGCAATTTCATTGAATTTCATCCCCCCTGGGTTTACACCACTACGTCAGGATCAGCTTCTGGCTGGACCAAAGGCTAGACTCCACCTTGGAAGCTCCAGAAGATACCAGCTCCTCAACAGGCTTGCAAGAGTTTTCATTAGAAGTGCATTAAAATGTGTTAAATAGAAGTTCTTTGTTTCCTTTGAGAGGAAAAGGGTGTCACAGAGAATATGGACCTTAGCAGACCTATGGGCTGTGTTCCACCTTCTCAACAGCATTGATACATAGAAAGGCTCAGGTGTCTTGCAGACAGCTACCAGTAAGTTGTGTGACCGCAGCCCAAAGAGCCTCATCATTAACTTCAGCAGCTGCAGGGAGCTCAGGGCTTTCACCATCAGCTTGAGCTTGAGCATTGGTGTCCCCTCAGCACATTTCTTCCCTGTAGGTCTCGGAATAGAAATCACAGCACCTCATTCCACTGTGTGTCGTGCTGCAGTAAATCTAGGGTAACTGTGCTTCAGTTGAGCCACCTCACCTTGGCTGGACGTGATTAGGTGCTAAAAGGGTGCAAGAAAGGGGTGGAGCAAGCTATGTCTTGGTGGGCCTGAGCTTACATGGGAGCAAATAAGGAGTAGTTGCAGTGAACCTTAGGGGGTTGTGCTCAATGAAACCAGCATGTGGTCGGAGCGAGGCCATATCCTGACACTAATATGTTAACTTAGTATTTCAGCTTCCTGGAGCCCATTTGTAAAGTGCTTGGGGTGAAGGACTTTTCTGTAGGAAAGCTGGCATGGGACATTGCTGGGCCCTGGCTGAAGTCCTCTGGCAGTTCAGTGGTGATAACAGCACTTAGGCAGTACAACACAGGTGGTGCATCTCGGTCTTGTCTACACTGCTCCAGGCTCTTCATGTATTGTTGGGACGCATTTAACTGCAGAAAGCGCATTGGAGCCAGTGAAATCCAACCTCACTGCCCTTGCTCCCCTTTGTACCTTCTGGAGAGTTCGATGAGGAATGGAAGGGCACCCTTACAAAGGACAAGTTGTCTTATTTTTACATAGGTGTATAAAGTACCCTTACTACATCTGGATGTTCTCAGGCCTCCTCTTTGATTAGAGGAAACGTGCATAAATTAGAAGCAGAGGATGGACCTCTGGCCTCCAGTTCTCCAGAAATACTATTAGTAGTAATGATGATAATAAGCAGATGCTGTACCTGTTCCAGTGCTAAGTCTTGTAGACCTGGTGTTGCACAGGGTTGTATCACACTCTGCACCTTGAACAAGCCGTAGAATCACAGAATGGTTTGGGTTGGAAGGGACCTTTGAAGGTCATTTAGTCCAAGCCCCCTGCAGCGAGCAGGGTCATTTACAATTAGAGAGGTTGCTCAGAGCCCCATCCAACCTGACCTTGGAATAATGTTCCCAGGACTGGCTGACACTTGTGTGTCACTGTGATGTTGGCAACACACAAATTTCATCTCCTCCTGAGAAGGTGTGTGAGTCCTACCGAGAAACGTGTGCAAAGCTGTAGGATCTGGGGACTTACATGTTTTTTCCTGTATGATTGCACAAAGGATGTAGACTCCACTTTTACGTATGAACCTGTATTTGCAAAGGGTTGGTGCAGTAGCCAGGCACTTTGCACAATACTAACCTGTTCCTGTTCATCCTGCAGGATCCTTGAGAGTTTTTCATGCCTAGGCAGGATGAAGTGTGCACAGTCAATTCCTCGTCTCATTGCCCTAACACCATTCCCGTGACATGACTCATTTTTGGACATCGAGCCCAAAGAATGTCCAGGAGATGTGCCTCCAAGTGAAATCAGTGGGCATCAGGCCCCTACATCCTCATGTAATTAAGCTCTTTCAGATATTTCTCATCAAAAAGCATCAAGGGAACGCTGTACTTAATCACCACATCAGTTTATTCAACACTTCTTCGCCTCCGTTCCCCAATGGGCTGGGCTGTGCTTTTACCATGTGTTGCTGTGGATTTTCCTTCCTAGCCAAATATTTTCATGCTAACAAATTGTATCTCGCAAGGCTCAGCCTATTACTACAGACATTTCTCCCAGAAGACACCAATCTCTCCCCAACTCATTAATGTCACCTTGGAGGAAACTAATAGTAGCGTGTGTTCACCAGCTTTTTAGGATTTTACAGAGCATAACGGACATGATTCTTCCCCTCTAATTCGTTCTCCGGAGACCACACCTGGAGTACTCCGTCCAGCTCTGGAGTCCCCAACACAAGAAGGACATGGACTGGTTGGAAAGCATCCAGAGGAGGCCGTGAAGATGATCCAAGGGCTGGAACACCTCTCCTATGAGGACAAGCTGAGAGATTTGGGCTTGTTCAGCCTGGAGAAGAGAAGGTTCTGGAGAGACCTTATTGTGACCTTCCAGTACCTGAAGGGAGCCTACGAGAAAGCTGGGGAGGGACTTTTTACAGGGGCTTGTAGTGATAGGACAGGGAGCAATGGATTTAAACTGGAAGAGGGGAGATCTAGGTTAGAAATTAGGAAGAAGTTTTTAACTCTGAGGGTGGTGAGATGCTGGCACAGGTTGCCCAGGAAAGCTGTGGATGCTCCATCCCTGGATGTGTTCAAGACCAGGTTGGATGGGGTTTTGAGCAACCTGGTCTACTGGGAGGTGTCCCTGCCCGTGGCAGGGGAGTTGGAACTAGATGATCTTGAAGGTCCCTTCCAACTCAAACTATTCTATGATTCCATGATTTTCAGGTCCCTGAAGAAAGGAATTATCATTCTGGTTCTTCAGGCAGGTTAGCCAGAGCTCACTGAGGTTAAGAGACTTGGCAAAGGGCATGTGGTGATGTGGTGGCAGAAGCAAGACTCTAATTGCAGAGTCTATTTGTAATTACTGTCTGCCATTAATAGAACGCACACTGTAGGGTTAGGAAGCAGATACTTGTTTCCCTTCAGCCTACAAACATATGTAACCCCCCAAACCTGATTTTTAGAAATATTCTATATTCTGTGTTCTACAGATGTCATTTTGTGTTGGTTGAAAGATACCTCTTGGTTGAAAGGTACAGTCAAAGCAGAAAGAAATGACTGGACAATCTGCATTGTTCTCTCGGTTCAGGTTTTCATAATTATTTCTTCAACAAAAAGCCATCTTTCAAAAAAAAAATACATCTCATAAATTCTTCATGCTTAAGATAGAAAACATGTCTTCTCTGATACAGTTTTGCTTTGTTTAATTGAAAATACTAACCTATCATCTTACATGTTTATTGAAAAATCTCATCAATAAAAAGTTGTTCATTTGAACATAGGAAGTGTTTAAGCAGAGAGTGCTCAAAGAGGCTTTATAATCATGGAATCATAGAATGGTTTGGGATGGCAGGGACCATTAAAGCTCATCTAGTCCAACCCCCCTGCACTGAGCAGGGACATCTGCAACTAGAGCAGGTTGCTCAGAGCCCCGGCCAACCTGATCTTGAGCACTTCGAGGGTTGGGGCATCTACCACCTCTCTAGGCAACCTGGGCCACTGTTTCACCACCCTTATCACAAAAAAAATTATTCCTGATGTCCAACCTAAATCTATGTTCTTTCAGTTTAAAATCATCTCCTCTCCTCCTGACACTACAGACTTTGTTAAAAAGTCTCCCTCCGCCTTTCTTATAAACTCCATTCCATATCAAAAGGCTGCAATAAGTTCTCTCTGGAGCCATCTGATCATTTTCACCTCCAGTTACCCCTCCACAGACTGAGAAGGGATTGTGTGACAGAAAGCCCATCTCTTCCCAGCTCTGTGGCTGTCATCCTACATCTAAACACTGCTGGGTTTTAAGGTTGGGAGTATTTTTTATTTGATTTCCTCTCACTCCCCCTCAAATATTTCCCATTTGGACAGGATGTGGTAGGAACACTCTTCAATATTAGAAGATGGCCCCATCAGAAATGTTGTGGTGGGGTATGATCATTTCATCTCAAATAGTTTATGAGACTGACGTCCCAGTAATGTCCGTAAATTGAGTCTGGTTCTCAAGCCAATGTCTGCTTTGTAGACATTAGAGATGAGATTCAACTCACCTCTAGCTAATGTCTCCGCTGAGATCAAATGTCACTTCCAAACTTGGAGAGATAAATAACCTACCCATTCAGGTTCTTTCCTTCCTTCCAGGTAACCCCAATCCTTTAACCATGTAACACCTTTCAGTGTAGAAAGCATCCCCAGTTTACAGGTTGAGAAATGAAGAGAAGAGGGATGCTCTGCTTTGCCCAGAGTCCTGCAGCAGGTTGTGGCATGACGAGGAAGCAGCACTGGAGAGCCTGGCCCGTCCTGAGTAATTCTGCATCATGCAGATGTCATCCTGGGAGGAGCTCACCTCAAAACTTTTTTTGCAGATGGGGGCACTACTAATAGGTCTTGCCGATGTAAATGCTCTTGTGTCCAGCAGTATAGTTGTGTGTAAGCTGTGGATGTATCCCTAGAAAGAGGATATTATGGTGTCTGAATTCAATGAAGAAGCTGGTGAAGGTCTTCTTACAAGGTTATGTTGCAATAGGAAGATGGGTAATAGCTTTATATTGAAAGAAGGTAGATTTAGATATATGGAAGAAATTCTTCACTGTGAGGGTGGTGAGGCACTGGAACAGGTTGTCAAGAGATGTTGTGGATGCTCCATCCCTGGAAGTGTTCAAGGACAGGTTGGATGGGGCCTTGAGCAACCTGGTCTAGTGGGAGGTGTCCGTGCCATGGCAGGGGGGTTGGAACTAGATGATCTTGAAGGGCCCTTCCAATCCTAACCGATCTAAGATTCTACAGTTCTATGATATTACGTGAGCTTCACATCTTTGGGGCTTCTTCCATGACCTCAGATTGGATTGAAACTGGCCAAAAGACTTAAAAATAGTGGGGAAAGTGGGCAGTAGATGTGGATATTGTGATTGCAAAAGTCACATTTCCACAGCACTTTAGCCTTTTTCTGTTCTTGAAAAGCTAAGAGTGTTTGCTAAACCAGAAAGGCTCAGATTTGGGGATTTTGTATTTTCATCCCATTCTCTTTAATCTACTAAAATGAAATAAGTCTTCAAACTGGTAGAATCTGATGATGAGAATGAAGCCTAACTTGAGCAAGGAACTGTGAATTATAGCTAAAGGAAAGAAATAAGCACACCCCATGAAAAAATAAATGCATTTGATTTTCTATTTGCTATGAATGTTCTAGGGGATCTTGGGTATTGTTACGAAAAATGTTGGGTTTTTTTAAAAAAAACATACATCATGTCTTAAAAAAAATCAATCAATCTCACTCTCACTGGTTGGTCATCATTTTTATTCTTCGTTTATGCATGAGGGCCACTAGAGAAGGGAGAAAAGTGAAAAAGTTTTATAAAATGCATTTTCTTTTCAAGTGTGTTTAAGGGAAGCTAAGCTAAGCCTTGACTTTTCTTTAAGTTTCTTATTTTCTTTTTCCTTAGAAGGATGTTTTCTGCAAGGAAATCATCAATGGAAAATGTTTGACCAGCTGTACTCTTATCTTTAGATCTGGAAACACACGCAATACATGGAAATCCCCACCTCACTTGAAGTTTCAAGGGGGTGACTGGTTTTTGTGCTCATACCTCTTTTGATACGAGTAAGTGTTTCAGTATTTGCTTTTGTTTGCTATCCAACCACTCCAGTTCAAGGAAAAATACAGGAAAATTTCCCCTTCTGCCTTTACGGTGCACAACCACTGTGCAGGATCTGCAAAGTCACCTCCTCTTCAGTTTTTTGCAGTCCCCTGACCAAGGCCTCGATCTTGGCTTCTTCTTTCATCTTCAGGGAATTTTAATCTGGAGCTTAACTTGCAGCTTGCAGGAAATAACAGAGGTGACCTGGCTATATCTCGATACGGACTGGCCATCAGAGTTCAGTCATCTGCACTGTTGTTAGCATAGTCCTCAGCCTGGTTTTGGCCTGAGCCTGCTGACATGAACCCAAATGATCCCCAGCCATGGCTCAGGAGTTAGCACAGTCCAAAGACCATTTCTGGTAGGTTGTTTAGATGCAGCCACCGTGCTCTGAAGAGAGTTGAACTGTATCGACTTTACCAGCTGGCCATCAAAGCAGAACATGGACACTGGTCCTGGTTAGTCTACCTGTAGGCAACTACTTGGGTTGACCATGGAGTGTTTCTTTTTCCTTGAGGTTAATGACTCAAGTGCATCTTTGTACCATGGAGTAAAGTAGCAGAAAGGTCTTGTTTGGTGAATGTCATCCTACCAAAATCCTTGTCCTATTGCTTTACTTGTCAAAATCCGGAAAGGACCTCTGAAGATTTCCAGGATTATCCAGAGTATCCTTAAACAAGAACTGGTTTAACAGTTCTTTGGAAACAGCAGCTTCCCATCAGGTAGGAATTGCAGGAAATAAAATAATAACAATAATTATAATGATAAGGGGGAAGAGGTTAAGTTATTTTTTCCAGTTGTGTGAACATAAGTTGATGCTAATAGACACCTAAACCATAATAGTGTGTATTGAGAACTGCAGGATTCTTCCCATTTGGGCCTGCATTCATTCACCTTTGGGCACACAGATACAGTTCCTAAAGGATTTTAACTGACTAGTCTCGCTCTGGAGTCCATGGAAAGAGCTGGTCACTTCTGGAGAGCTAGGAAGAACTCAAATCAGAAGGACCACCCTTAGAAGACTCTCTCTCTTCAACTGACGGAATCCAAGCCTCAGGAAGCATTATAATCTCTTTCCAGGTATAACCGACTCCCAAACCCTCCTAGTCTTCCAGGATGAAGTCTCAGCCTGTAAGCCAAAGCTGAGGCTGCTCAAGATGAGCATCTTGTGTGATCACTTTCTCAACATGTACTTCAAATGCTTCCACCTCTAATGGATGGCCACATTAGAAACACATCACTGTGCCACAAGAGAGCTGTGGTGTCAGAGCTACATCAGCCTGGAGGTCTATTTGCCTCCATGTGCTCTCTCATGGGAGAATGGCATAGATGTAGAGGCTGAAAAACACCATTACCACATTGCCGCCTTATTGGACACCAAGATCCAAAGACACACCTACGTGCTGCTTCTGCAAGAGACAGTGAGGGTGGAGAAGGATACCATCCTGCAGAATGCCTGCAAAACACTGGAAGACCCAGGAAAGAAGCTGGTTATAGCAGTAAAACCCTCCTGTACTGAGAGATGTCATTGGTGCAGCACTTGGAGCAGACTCAAAGGGTTGGAGATGGCTCCAGCCCTCTGCCACCATTTCACTCTATGACCTTTCTACCTCTTCATTTTTCACCTATGAGACTAAAGGTGAGGATGAGATCTGGGACTTGTCTTTGGTGTAAGGAGATCTAGTTTTGCCTTCCAAAGCTGTTGAGTTTGAAATCCCTCTGTCCCTCTGTTTCTTTTGCCAAACTTGGATAGTGGGAACTAATCTATCTGAAGGTGACTTCTAACTCCTGCCTATGTCCTACAAGAGGACAGCAGTGCAAAATCTTGCTGCTCTTCCAGGAGAAGAGCACTCTCAGCAGAAGTGGTGGGTGCAGAAAGTCTGTAAGATCTGGCTTTTCTTCATACAATCTGGACTGGATTCCCACCTCTGGTTTTATTTCATACCCCAGCCACGAAGTGCTGATAACACTTAAGATAAAATCAAAAAAGTCACATGCGCAAATAATAATAAAAAAAGAAACCCCAAAACCCCAGACGTACACACAGATCCACATGCAGACCTGCTTCAGCTTGCATTACAGGTTCTCAGCCCGGGAGCAAATCACTTGGGAAATTTAATTAAACTTTAATGAGGTATTTTGATTGTTGGGCCGCATGCCTAGTGGAATTAATGTACAATTAAGGAGCGTCTCGTCATGCTGCTGGCAATAGCTGGCAAGTTCGTGTAGAGCAGAGCGTGTCATCCTCAATCACCTTTTGAACTCGGGAGAGATGCAGAGAAGAGCAACCAGGAAGTTCTAATGGGTCATTTAATTACCGCAGGTCCTTTACCTGTGAGTCCTGTACATTGAAGAAGCTCCCTCTGAGTCTCTTTCAGGACTTTTCAGGAGGTCGGAGAACAGAAGGCAGGCAGGCTAGTGGTGGTGGTCTGGGTTGTGGGTTTCCTTCTCTTCTCTCTCTCTCTCGAGTAGGAAGGAGCCTGGATGGGAGGGAGCTCTGGTGTGAGACATTCTGGGAGAGCTGGTAGTGAGCAGGGACATCCATGGATTCTCCACACGACCTTGGTGCACAGCTACCCACTAACCAGAGAAAGGCTCTGTTTTGTTTCTAGCAGAGAAGTGGCTTCTCTTTCAAGTGAAGACCCTACTCAAGTCCTCCTCAGCCATCAGGGAAAGGCTGCTTTGTAATGTAATGCTGATTTGAAGAGGTCTGGTCAACCTCAGGAGAGTCCCATCTCCTTCTGCCTCAAAGCTAGGCCTCCACCATGGAAGAGATCTACCATAGATCCAACATGGGATCTCCAGACATCCCTTACAACCTCACCATTTCTCTGAGAAGCTGCTGCACCAGACTGGATTTGACTATCACCCACCCTTGGCTCCCAGGGTCCCAAAGGGACTGGGACACTGTGCATTCACAAAGTTATGCTACCATGCAAGACCCCTTATGGAAGGGATCCCTTTTTGAAAGGGAGGTGATTCCCACATGCTGGGAGAGAAGACAGTTGCAAGGTATACAGAGTAGAATCATGGGATAATTCAGGTTGGAAAGGACCTCTGAAGATTTCCAGTCCAACCCATCCCCCATTCAAAGTCAAGCCAATGGCAGCAAGTTACTCAGGACCTTGATGAGTTGAGCTTTCACTGTCTCATGGATAGAGATCCCATGGCCACTATAGGACCTTGTCCTCTGGCTTAACTACTTCCAGAGTTTCACCTGTTGTAACTTGTGTTCATTGCATTTTATCCTCTTCTTCACACCTCTCTGTCTTCTCTAAAGCCCCCCCATTAGGTAGCTGAAAGCAGCACTAAGATATTCCCTGATGCTTCTCTTTTCCAACGTGAGCAAACCCAGATCCAAGGCTCTCCTCATACACGTGTTTCAAGAAGATTACCAGAAAAGATAACCCTCTGCTTGGACCTGTGTCAGTTTGTCAGCAAGAGGAACTCCAAAAAGAGAAGTCACAACCTTCCTGCATTTCTGTTTGCTCCTTCAGAGACTGGAAGATCCATGAAAGAGATGATCAGAGGCAAGGTAGAATTCATGCATGAAATTTTCCAGGCTGAGAACCAGACCACTGTTGAGATCCTGGAGCTGAGAATCCAGAAGCCTTGAAGCCATCTATTTCATGGCAACCCTAGAGATCCCAGTTTATAAACACAGTCCTGCTCAGTGCTCAATCAACAGATACAGGATGGGGACCAGGACCAGGCAGTGACTTCCTCAGAATCATTGAATCGTTTAGGTTGGAAAAGACCTTTAAGATCATCAAGTTCAACTGTTACCCCAGCATTGCCAGGTCACCACTAAACCATGTTCCTCAGCATCACATCTCCAGGGCTGTTCAGTCCCTTCAGAGATGGGGACTCCACCACTGCCCTGGGCAGCCTAGGTAAGGGATTGACAAACCTTTTTGCAGAAGAAATTACTTCTCATGTCCAGCCTAAGCCTCCCCTGGCACAACTTAAGGCCACTTCCTCTTATCTTATTGCTTGTTACTTGGCAGAAGAGACCAACCCCTGCCTTGCTCCAGCGTCCTCTCAGGGAGTTGTAGAAAGTGATAAGATCTCTCCTGAGCCTCCTTTTCTCCAGGCTATCATACACCAGGGTCTTGAGATCTGAGTTGCTGAGTAGAGATTGACCAGTGGGCATCCAGCATCCCAAGCTGATGGGCAACTCCTCCATCTCTCCATCACATTGCTTCACTGGGGTCCAAGGAATTGGCTAGCTTTGTGCAGCACCAGGGTACTGGCAGGACAAACATCAGGAAGGCATCCCTACCCAAATCCTCTGCTTTTGCAGAAGGACACATAGAACAAGCAGAAAAACCCAGAGCTGGGCAACATGTGAAGAAAGAATGAATCCAGCAACTTCTCATTACTGAGGGTCTGTGGTCTCGGTTGAGGCAGCTAAATTATGTCTCTACTGTGGTACTGAATTTGGGAGCCCTGCTACCAAATGGAGACAGCTGGGCATGTCTAGGAAGTAAATCCCACCTTAAATCACTGATCAAACTTGTTCAGATCTGTGCAATCACTGAGGAGAGACATGGCAGGCTCAGTTAAATGTTCAACGTTGAGTGGATGCTCCAAATCTGCCTGTGAGCCATGGCCCAAGGAGGAAGAAGTTCATGTGTGATCCTGCAGTGTGATCCTACAACGAGTGCCTTTCACTGAAGGATGACATCACAGGATCTCCTACAACTCCAGGTCTCTCACCACGTCTGGCACCTGGAAGGAGCAGGGAGGTAGCACAAACATGCTCCAGCCCAGCGTTTCCTAATCCTGGAGCACTTGACTCTGCAACTGCAACACTTCTTCCATCCTGGTAGAGGGAGGCTGGAATGTTTTCTAAGGTTGTAGGAGCCCAACAGACAAATCCACTCAAATCCCACCTTCTAGCATTACCCAAGGGCCCCAGTCTGCATTGATACTCCTAAACGAATAGGATCAGGACCAGGGGCACACACACCTCTGCAGTGACCCTCCATTTATTTGCAGCATGCTCCTTGGTGTGATTTTGGCCTAGGTCAAGTGGCAGTGATGCAACCAATCCCCAGGTAAGGTTCAAGGTCAGCAAAGGCCATTTGCAGTGGGCTGTTTGGGTGCTACCATCCTCTTTTTGGAGGCTGAGAGGGTTTAGTAGGAAGGATGGATCTGTTGGGCTCAGAGCTGACCTGTTTATTTTCCTGCATAGATGCATCTATGAGAGCCATCACGGCCTCTGGAACCACCACGCCACCCAGGGAACTGTAGGAGGCTGTCATTTCTCCCAGGCCAGCTCTGAAGAGGACACGTGGGATGAGCACTCTGATGAGGCTTTCACCAGTCTGTGCTGGCAGCAGTGGAAAAGGAGACCAGGGGACACTGCTTTCTCCAAGCCATGGCTAGTCTGACCTCTGTTCTCTGGCTTGGCCATGCACAGGCAGCCCAATCATTTCCTCTTCACCTTGGGCCAGTGGTCACTCTCTTGTCTGTTTTCTATGAATAGCCCTTGGCCCTGCTGTAAGGTCTGTCATCCCCACCTGGTCCAGCAGATCCTGATGCCACTCCTCTCCCTTTCCTCGTCCAGTCTCCACTCAAGAAGTTTTCTTCCACTAGTCTAATCCTTTTCTCCTCCATTTTCTGGTTCCTCATCCAACATTTGTCCTTCTAGTCGTTTTCTGTTCCTTCCCAGCCCTACCCTTCCTTGCCAGACCATGGTTGTTCACACCCACCTCCTCCTTCCTTGGCGGCTTTCTCCAGCCTCTTTCACCATCTGGTCCTGTCCCCAGCACCCCAAATCCTTGTCTCCCATCTCTCTCAGACTGGGTCCCACCCCCAGCCTCCCACTCACTGCTCAGTGCAGGTCACCATTCCCACACCTACCCAGCACCCTTCGGTGTCTCCTCCACCCAGTCTCCCCCTGCATAATGATAGCTTAGAGCTTTTGAAACTCCGCAACACCCAAGTCTCCTTCTGCAGCACCTGCCCCCAGTGCTTGACAAATGTTCCTGAAGTGAATAATGAGCAAATCAAGTCTCAGCACTCCCAAGGTAGACTGACATGCAGAGAGGTAGACTGGAGGTCTCCAGGCTGGAAAAGGGATGGCTAAAGGGCCGGGTTATGATAGAGGGTTACAAAATCATACGTGACCCAGAGAGGGTGAATCAGGAATAACACAACCAGAGAAATATGGCATCAAAGGAACCTGGCAGGTAGCAGGATCAAAGCAAAGGAGGTGGTTCTTCACATGGACTGGACTTGTGAAGGGTACTAAATTTTAAACCCACAACTGAGCAAATATATGGAAGAAAATCCCACTGAGGGCAAGTTGAGACAGAAAGGTCTCAAAGTCCTGAGATGCAGGAGGTCCGAAGAGGGAGAGGTGAATGGCTCCACTTGCCTCGTTCTTATGCTCATCTTCAGATGTGATTTTCTTGCCCGGTAAGAAACAACATCATGGGCTGCATCAGCCCCAGGCCTGGCCAGACATGTCCTGTGTGTATGTAGAATCAAAGAATTGTAGAATCATAGAATGGTTTGGGTTGGAAGGCACCATTCAAGGTCATCTAGTCCAACAGCCCTGCACTGAGCAGGGACATCTGCAAGTAGAGCAGGTTGCTCAGAGCCCCGGCCAACCTCACCTGGAATCCTTCCAAGGATGGGACATTGGCCACCTCTGTGGGAAACCTGGGCCAGCGTCTCACCACCCTCACTGGGAACAATCTCTTCCTTCTCTCTAGTCTAAATCTCCCCCCTTTCACTTTAAAACCATCACCTCTTCTCCTTTCGTAACAGGTGGCATACATATATATATATATATATGTGTGCCATATCTCCTCCGTGCTTGTGTGTGTCTGTATATATATGTATATCCTGTATCTCCTGTAAATGACAGAGGTAGAGTTGGGAATACCAGCTCCTCCAGACCAGAGCTCATGGTGCACCTGAGTTCAGAGGCAAATTAGACCTCAGGCCTTTGCTGCTCTGGAGGGGTCTGGGTGGTGACAGTCTTCATGGTACCATGCAATGCTCGAGACAAGAGGTCTGGCCCTGAAAGCAGAAGATCAGATAGCTGGTCTCAGGTCATGGGTGCTGAGGAGCCTGTTTCAAACTAAGGTTTTTCAGCATCCTCCCTGGATTTTGGCCGAGGGCCAGAAGGGCAGTGTGGAGACTGTTCACTTGCCAGGGAAGCAAATCCAGCCTTTCCCACTAAAGCTGCAGGAAAAAAAAACCCAAAGCAGTGGTTTGTTTCTCAAAAGAAGAAAATGGGGTGGTGATGGTGGTGGAGAAGGATTTTTGGTGCCCTAGATGGCCAGGGGGCAGCGGGACCTGCCATCCCTTGGTACCCAATGCCACCCACTTCCTTGGATGCCAGTTGGGAGCAGCGGGATTGTGACTCAAGCACCACGTGAGCAGGTTTCCTTCCTGCACCGCCAGCACAGGCTTCTGATGTTTTGTTTGCCGTGAAGCTCTGGGGGCCAAGCGGGAGCTCCTGGAAATCAAAGGGAAAGAACAACATCTTGGGCTTGCTGAGGCGGGGTGTGTCCTGGCTGGCTGCAGGGCTGGGAGGGGACATCTGAGGTGCTGAGGGAAGAGAGGTGGGAGCGCTGGAAGGAGGGCATGGGTCAGGTCTCCAGCATGAGCCTTGTTAACCCCAAACTTTCCCTGTACACAGAAACACTCCTTGGATGCCCTTCAGCTGCTGGCAGAGACCTTCATGTTCTTCCCAAGCTCTGAGGAGGAGTAAGGGAAGGGGCTTGCCCTTCTCTCCTTTCTTCTCAGGGTGTCCTCCAGTCCTCTTTCTGCCCCACTGGGTGGGAAATGGGACCCCCAGCAGCCCCTTTTGCATTGACATGGAAGTAAACAGGGGTAAGGAGGCAGCTCAGCCCTCGTTAACCACCCTGGACAGGAGATTGCTGGAGGCTTCTCTCTATTGATGCCAAAGACAACACTCAGTCAGAAGTTGCCCAACGCTACAAAAAAAGTGTCTGTAGACACTCTGGTAGTGCCCAGACTCAACTGTTTCATCCTGATGACCCCAGATTGGTCTGGCCTCATCCAAACCAGGCAGCCACATCCAAACCTTCCCTGGAGATACCCCCCTCAGAGCTGGGGGAGGACTTGTTGGCCTGGGCACCACTATGCTGTAGAACTGTAATAATTTCAGCGTGGATGGTTGCTGCGAGGGCTGGAGATCTTCCGTGTCCTCGTTTCTTGACGAGTGTGAGCCCAGTGCAGGTCTCTCATGTCCTGTCCCATGTCCAGAGATAATCTGGAAAGTGTACCAGCCTTCAGGCAGTGTGGAGATTTTGGCTTGAGCCTTGTGGGTTTTCCCTGAAGGGCTGCAGGAGCACCCAAGCTGTATCTGAAAGAGGAGGGTCCAGCCTGCACTGAATTTTACTGGTTTGTTGCAAAAAGATGGAAATCCATCCCTGGGAGAAGATCCCCATTTATCTCATTCCTTCCATACCCACTGCATAACCTCTCCCTCCTCCCTGGCCAGCTGGGTGCTGCTGGGCTGTTGGACCCAACTCTTCCACCCTTTTCCCTTTTT
The DNA here is from genome assembly GCA_013400335.1 of Eurystomus gularis. NCBI lineage: Eukaryota > Metazoa > Chordata > Aves > Coraciiformes > Coraciidae > Eurystomus > Eurystomus gularis. Next base: position 64,890 of record VZZY01022686.1, read on the forward strand.
CAACATCTCTGACTCCCTGGATGACAGAGGGAGGAGGAGCCAACCCTAGACCTTCATCCACAGAGGGTGGTGTGGATGGTCTTAGCTCCTACCTTGAAGGAGTTCTTCTGAGCAAGTCCTGACCGGGGGCTGGTTCTCCTCCAGGTGGACACCAGAGGTGACGTTCTGGATTCAGTCAAGTGGGCTGCCACCAAGGTGACACCAAATTGATGCTAAGCCCGAGTCCACAGGGTCAAGCTTGTACTATCCAGCCCCAGGCTCTCCTCCACAGCTCCCTGTGCCTCTGGGGAGAGGGAGAGGCTCCGCAGGGAGGGAGAGACCCCAGCCTGCCCACAGCCCTCCTGCCTTGGGGTCAAACCCTTCTCCTCCATCACCACCCACCTCCATCCCCTCGCTCTTGTTTTCCCATTCCCAGCATTTATCCTCCCGCACGTAGCCCTGAGGGAGCCGGAGGATTGTACACAGAGGGAGAAGTTATTTTTCCTTGACATAAACATCCAAGCCTTTCCTCGGCCCCTTCGAGCTTGAAACGTGGAGGTAGGACCTGGACTCATAACATCCGGCAGGAGGGGTTGGCCTTATCTGCCAGGAAACACTCAGCTCCGGATACATCCTCCCCTGCTCCCGGCACCCCAAGCAGCTCCCATTGGCAGTGCTGGGCAGGAAACCACTCAGCAGCTTGTCTCATTCTCTCTTCTGGAGGGACGGGAGGGAGGGCCTGATCCTGCCCCGATCCTGAGCATGGCTCCCTGCAGGGTGTGGAGAGGTTTGGAGTTGTGGTGGGATGGGGGCAAAAAGAGATGGAGGGGGAAGGTGAACTTGTGAAGGGTTAATGGCGGAAAAAGGGGATTTTGGGGAGCTGGTGGTGCTGAGGGTCTCCCCTAAGATCTGCCACTGCAGGGTGACCTCGGGCAAGTCTCTTCTCCCCGTTCTTTGCCCCTACTTCCCTCCCCTGCTTCTGCTCTGAGATCGATGGAGGGAAAAAAAGTCATCTTCCAGACAATTTAGTAGCAGCACCCAGAGTCCTTGCATGGGGTAGAGAGCCCTCGTGCTAAGGGCAGCAGGAGCACTTGGTCCCGTTCCAGCTCTTGGTAAGAGATAGTTCATGTCCCAGTGCTGGACAGAAAAAGGATGGGAAGGAGGGAAGGATAATCCCTGGTTTACAAAGAGGGAAACTGAGGCATGGAGCAGCCACCTGGCTGCTTGTCATCAGGGTCTACCCCTGCCTGGTGGCACTGGGACAAGCAGACGTGGCTGGTGGAATGAGGACGGAGAGGAGTCACCACCTCCTCAAGGGACACAAAGGAAATCGCCCATCCCAGGAGGGCTGCATGACACACAGCAGCTCCCAGCCAGCCTGAATCCCACCGCTGTCCAGGAAGGTGACCTCATTCTTGCTCCCAGTACCCAGCACCATGACCTACACAGCCATGCAGGCCAAGGGCTGGCCAGGGCCACCGGACACTGGGAGCAGAGGACTCACACCCTGGCCACCTCCTGGCAAGCAGACACCCTTGTCTTGGACCACCTGACATCCTTGAGCAGAAGCCCAAATGAGGTGTGAGGTCATTTTATCCCTTCCTGCAGCCCTGATTTGATTTTCCTGCTGGTTTCCAGCCCATCCCAGCCTGGAGAAAACAGCCCAGAAACCACAGGGCTCCTCAGCGTGCACAGAGACAGCCTTGGGCTTGTGGGTTTGGGATAGGGAGGGAGGAGAAACATGCCCAGGACTGATGCAGAAGGAGTCCTACTTGGGGTGGAGACCACCTCAACATTCATAAATCACCATGGACATCAGTCCTCTGCGGAGATGTCCAATTTCCAAGCAAAAAAAAAAGGCTCCTTCCCACCTCTGCCAGCCACTGATTTTCTAGCTGGTCCCTGCGGCAATGCCCTGCACCCCCAGAACATGCTGCAGTGTGGGGTCAACTCGTAGCGTTGTGTTTTCCATCCTGCTGGAAAAGGGGCAGATGGCTCCACTCCCAAATTTCATCTCAGCTGGTGGTGTCCTAGGAGGTGGAAGCCGGCAGCTCCTGGCACTGGGCGTGTGCCCAGATCCATCCGGAGAGCCTTGGCTCCCAGGGAACCACACCTCACCTTGGCTTCGGCTCCCAACACCCTCGGGGGGGCCTGGCTCCCGACTGGGGCCTGTAGCTGTTCCTGACGTGCAGAGAGCACAGGGAGGTGCTCCCACCTCTCCTCAGGTGGCTCTGGGTTGAGCAAGTGGGGACACACCTCATGGGGGTCTCCAGGAATCCCAGGCTGGTGGACTCCTCGGAGAAGCTCCTTTCCCTGGGGAAACCCACCTCTGATGTCCTGGGGTGGGTGACCCTCTGACAAGAACCTGCTTGGAAGGGAGCAGCTCCCTGGCTTTGCTGGTTCACGGGCAGATCCAGGTTTGGCCACTTGCACCCAGCCCTCCCCTGCTATGAACAATTTTTAAAGTGCTTCTGGGGGTGCTGTGAGCATCCCTTGGGCCTGGGGCACCACAGGGAACATGGGCAGAGCAGGACTTCTCCAGCCCCACTCCTGCTCCTGGTGTGGTCCCACATGAGTCAAAGGTGCTGGGCAGAGCAGCCAAACAGGCTCATGGCACTTCCCTCTCTCCAGCCCCATCAGGCTGATTCATAAACCCTCTTGGAAGAGTGATGCTGCACCAGCTGGGCTGCACCATCTCGGCACCGCACTGAACATCATGCCCTTGTGCTGTGCTGGTGGAAGAGCCACCACCGCCCATGGTGCCAGCAGGACACCCAAAGGAATCTATTCCATCCTTCCTGAAAGGGAAACCAGCTGCAAGTGGCCAAGGGTGGGACTGGATGTCTGAGTGATGGGTAGAGGAAGAGGTGGTGTGTGTGATAGGAGGGTTGTCTCTAGGACAGCCACAAGTTGGGGGTGAAGAACCATAAGCACAGGAGGGCATATTGGTGCCTCCCCAAATACTCATGCAGCCTCCCATCTCTGGGACCACGGACACCCTGAGTCAGAGATGAGCCATTTATGGGAGGCAGGCCAGCCCAGCTGGACTGGGTTACGTTGGGTTGAGTGACCTCTGGAGACCCCTTCCAGCCAACACACATAGGTGAGCATCACAAAGTGCAATAGCAAACTGGTTCCTCCACTTTTTGGGGCCAAGCAGGAGGACACTGCCTGGGAGGAAACTGCTGCAGGAGGTGAGCATGGATTAGCCTCAAGAACTGCAGGGAGACAGCCTAAATTAATGTCTGGCAAGAGTAGGGTGTGATGTTGGTCCATGGACTGCAAAAAGGACTAAACTTTGCTCTTTGCTGTCGATGCCTGAAGACCACCACTCAACACTCACCTACAGGAGTGCCCTTGATGCAAATTTGACCCACGCTTTTGACCCACTGCCTTGATCTGCATTTACACCAAGGACCCTTTACATGGTCCTCACACTGTGGAGTATCCTAAGTGGTGCTTCGGCATGAAATGTGAAAGACAGCTTGAAATGCAAATAAAAACCACACTCACAGAATCTCAGCATGGTGGGGGGTTGAAAGGGACCTCTGGAGATTGTCTCTTCCAACCCCCTTGCTGAAGCAGGGTCACCCACAGCAGGGTGCCCAAAATCACATCCAGGCGGGCTTGGAATCTCTCCAGAGAAGGAGACTCCACAACCTCTCTGGGCAGCCTGGGCCAGGCTCCGACACCCTCACACCAAACAAGTTTCTCCTCCTGCTCAGATGGAACCTCCTGGGTTCCAATTGGTGCCTGTTGCCCCTTGTCCTGGCACTGGGCACCACTGACAAGAGTCTGGCCCCATCCTCTTGATCAGCATTGATCAGATCCCACTGGACTCTCTCCAGTAGTTCCTTGTCTCTCCTGAACTGGGGAGCCCAGAACTGGACCCAGTACTCCAGAGGTGGCCTCACTAGGGCAGAGTTGAGGGACAGGAGAACCTCCCTTGACCTTCTGGCTGCACTCTTTTTAACGCACTCCAGGACACCATTGGCTTTCTTCGCTACAAGAGCACATTGCCGGCTCATGGTGACCTTTTTAGCAGATGCTTCAGGCATCGACACTGGCTCCACAAATAGGCAACGTTATTTGTGCTCAAGAACACACCAAAGGCCAAGCTCTGCCCTAACTTCCCTGCAATATCTACATAGGACCTGCAGTCCAAAGGCCATATTCATGAGATGGCAAAAGCAGGATCAAGCAGGATCAAGGCTGCCAAGGGAAGTGGTGGAGTCACCATCCCTGGAGGTGTTCAAACAATGAGTAGACGCGGTGCTTCGAGACATGGGCTAGGGATCAGAGAGATGTTGGGCGAAGGTTGGGCTAGATGATCCTAGAGGTCTTTTCCAACCTAAATGATTCTAGGATTCTATGGAAGTGACCTGTGGAATTCTGAGACACACCATGAAAAGCATCACGTCACGCCTCGAGTCAGTTTGTTCGAAAGCAATCCACAGTTTGTAAAGATAACCACAGATCCTTTTTATTTTTTAAAAAAATGGAAGTAGAAAAGTTTGGCTGAAAATACCGACGACGATGACGGCAACAACAACAAAATAATTAAAAAAAACAGCACTCGCTCGGGAAATGTTTCTGTTTGGAAAACTTTGTCAGGAGCTACTGCAATTCAAATGATAGAACAACCATCGTATAAAAACAGAGTTCTTTAAATTAAATATTTTATGCAAACTCGTATCTACACTCATCCAAAATGCATAGAGTCACACAAAAAAAAGATGGAGTGTGTTAGCTTAAAAACCTGTGAAGTTGCGGGGCTGGGTTTTTTGGTTTTGTTTTGTTTTGTTTTTTTTGAAGTGTTATTTGTAATTATTATTAATACATGTTCGGGACTGAAACCAGGAAATCAGAGCCACGCTACTAACTAATCATTACCAAGTGCCATACAGCAAACACTAAGATTAATCATGTCATATAACTGATTTAAAAGAAAAGCTTCGCCTTTATGAAAAGGAAGAGAACTCGAGCGATACAAAATCCAAAGGCGGGGGCTAATGGGAGGAATAAATCAATGTACAGCTTTATTACAAGCAATAACACACCGGAGTTAGAAGAGGCATTGGGCACTGCGGCTCGCTGCGCGAAGCCTTCGAAGGAGATTCGAGAAAAACCTGTCTGCTACATCATCACCTCTTGGCCAAAACGTTCGTCCCAGGACCTGTCTCCCAGCCCAGTGGGGATGGCAGCTCCCACCACCGCCTTGAAGGAAGTGCTTTTGCTGGGAGGCCATAGTGGTGGTGGATGCCAGTCAGATCCCGCCTTTCCAAGCCCTGATCCTACCCTCCTCTGGAAGGCACAGGCTGAGCAACCTCGGGGCTGGCCCTGCAGCCCCCCACGGATCCTTGGTAGCATCCCTGGGGCCAGCCCAGCAGCATCCCTGGTGTCCAGTCCCCTCTGGGGATGAAGCCCCCAACTCATGGTCTGCAGGCAGGGGGACAAGGCAGGTTGGATGCCTGCTGGTGCACTCATGTAGGTCGGGGTGGCTGCAGCAATGCTGATGCCAAGAGCTGAGAGCAGCTTGAAGACCATGTGCCCCTTTACCAAAAGCTTCCCATTTCTCCCCATCCCTGCCTTTTCCCCTTCCAGCGGGTTTTGCCCCTACCACGACTTCAGACCTGTGGTTTGCAGGATGCTGCCACCCTCATGACTCCAAAGCAGAGCTGGGGGCACCCCAAAATGGAGGGCAACCTTCCTATGCTCCCAGGAGCATCTCTGCTTTGGAAGAAGGACTTGGCCAAAGGGCTTTGGCATTGGGAAATCCCTCCCTGGCCCCGTTCAGAGCAGGGCACCTGACGCTTTGCACTGGTGGTGAACCGACGACCGAAATCCTTTACCTACACCACCAAGGAGACTCCATGGCCCTCGTGGTTCGGACACGGTCACCCTGAGGGGCGGTGAGCGATGTCCTCAGGGAGCAACGCCTCATAATACTGTGTCAGGTCCTTCCTCGGCCGGTCCAGGCCGGGGTTCTAGGAGACACTGTAGTTATTGTAGTAGGTGGCTGTGGCATCGGCGAGGACGGAGATGAGGCTGGTCTCGGAGGTGTGGGAGCTGCCAGACGCCGGGACATGTCCGTTGACCAAGACCCCACCGTGGTGGTCGCCGTGGCTGGGGTTGTTGAGATACTGGTCAAACTCGTTGCGGTCCATCTCCCCCAGGAGCTCAGCTTGGCTCAGCTGGTCCAAGGTGTCAAAGCCATGGTGGTCGGGCGGTGGGGAGAGCTGGCCCAGGTGGGCATGGAGGCTAGAGGGGTGCAGGGAGGGGAAGGCAGGCGTGTAGTAGCTGGGAGGAGGAGGAGGAGGAAGGGGAGGGCAGCTGGAGGCCGGGGGGATCATGCAGGTGGCCGGCTGCGGCATGGGGCTGAGAGGATGGTGGTTGCACGGGAGGGAGCTGCCTGCGTACTCCGGGGAGTAGGTGGCTCCGGTGAGGTGGGAGCGGTGATGCTCCTCAGGGCAAGGCGAGGAGAAGAAGCTTTGCTCGGGATCTATGGCGTCTAGTGGAGACATCTCCGGTGGGGTGGGCAGCCCATAGGGGTAGGTGTCCACGCTGGTGCTGCTGCCGCTGCCCGGGGTCTCCCGGTACCCCCGGACGGACGGCAGCCCCGGGCGAGGCGGGTACTCACCCGGCCCCTCTTTCTCCCCCGCGGCCCGGCCGCAGGTCCGCTTCTCCGGCACCGCGTTTTGGTCCCGCGTCAGGTTGCCCAGCAAAAACCCGGGGTCCACCCGCTTGCAGATCCGCTTGACCTGCTTCTTCCGCCGCGGCCGGTATTTGTAGTTGGGGTAATCTTGCATGTGCTTCACCCGCAGCCGCTCGGCCTCCTCCACGTAGGGACGCTTCTGCGAGAGGCTCAGAGCCTTCCAGGACTTGCCTGAAATGGAGAACGAAACTCCCCTTAGCACCCGCGGCTACCTCCCGAAACATGCAGGCACCCAGTGTCTGAGCTGGTGGATGGAGATGCAGCCCATGAACCCCGTACGAGGATGAGATGGCAGCAGGAGGGAGAAGAAGGGGGAGACTGAAGCTACTAAAGGTAGACTCCCCCCAACCCCAAGTCCCCAAATGGGGTGGGCTCAGGGTTAGCTGAGCCCCACTGCAAAGCAATCACAGAATCACGATTTAAGTTGGAAAAGACCTTTAGGATCATCAAGTCCAACCGTTAACCCAGCACTGCCAGGGCACCACTAACCCATGGCCCTCAGCACCACATCTCCACAGCTTGGAAACCCCTCCAGGGATGGGGACTCCACCACTGCCCTGGGCAGCCTGGCACAGCCCTTCACAGCCCTTTCAGGGAAGACATTTTTCCTCTTTAATTATCAGGGCAAATAAACTCTCCCAGCTCCATGGCCTGATCATGAAACGCTTCTCTGGGACAGAGATGGGGGCGGTCGAGGCCATGCCCAGCTGGACACAGAGTCAGGATGTAGTGTCCCTGGATCTGTCCCAGCCTGTGCCCTGCCAGGATTCGCACCGGGGTGTATGGAGACCTGGGCACCATGACCTCGCCACTCCCCATTTGAGATACACAAAATGCCCCCAAGACATGGAATAGAGAAGCCTCACAGGAGCCGGGGGTGGGGCTGTACCCCAAGGTGAGGCCACCTCAGGATGTTCCTCAAGGCAGGGGGAGAAATATGGATACAGATCAAAGCGTTTGATGCCTTCCTCTTGCCAAAGAGACAGCAGAAATAACACCAACAAGCCGAGATGCTGCACGGCAAAGCAGCAAGGAGAAAACCCAAACCACCAAAGAAAACACCACAAAAGTGTCCAGGGAAACACAAACTTTGGGCAAGAGGCTGGGCAGCAAAGCTGTGTTGCAACCCAGGCAGCTCTTTCTCCAGCTGTCTGGGCTGGTTATTTCTGTTTGCCTTCTTGGTTCCCAGTCAGAAACAGCGATTGGGAAAAGGGGAAAATAGTGGATGGGGAGTGGGAAACAAAGGTGGGTTCAAATATGGGTTGTGATCCCCGAAAAAAACCAGCAGCGACACGCAGCACCCCCCTTCCTGCCATGGAATAGTGGGGTGGGCTTGTGAGTTTGAGGGTAAAGTGAGACAGCAAGGACAGGCCAGGAGAATTTGGGGGCCCCAACTCGCACGGCATCCAGGGATGAGGGACACCATCAGGCTTTGCACCCCGAGGGGTGGCCAGATGGCTGCATGCACCCAGAGTGTGGGTCACCACCGGGGTTTGCACCCCACAGGGTGGCAGTGGGGTGGGGGTGCATGGGTGTCCATTCCTTGGGGTGTGGGACCTCATCAGGCTTTGCACCTCACAGCATGGCTATGTGGGTGCACGGGTGCCCACCTGCTGCGTGCTGGACCCTCCTGTATCCCATGGGGTGGCCAGGAGGATGTGTGCACCCCAGGGTGCTGCTGCCAGACTCGGGCAGGGCTTGAACCCCAAGGAGCGGCAGGGAGGGTGCACGGGTCCCCATCTGCACAGGGTTTGCACCCCAAGGGATGGCTGATGGGTGCCCAACTCAGGGTACTGAGCCTGGACAGGGTTTGTCCCCCCTGGTGACCGGTGGGTGCAAGGGGTGCCCACCCCCGGGGGTACGGGACCCGGACAGGACACGGTTGCCCGGTGAGCCCACGGGTGCCCACTCCAGGGCTGCCGCATCTCGACGGGGTTTCCACCTTGGGCGGCTCTCCAGGTGGACTCCCACACCGAGCTTGCCCCCACGCTTCGCATCCCCCCGGGCTGAGCT
>VZZY01022686.1:78429-101505 GCA_013400335.1 Eurystomus gularis
CCTCCGCTGGACTCTCTCCAGTAGTTCCTTGTCTCTCTTGAACTGTGGAGCCCAATACTCCAGAGGCGGCCTCACCAGGGCAGAGCAGAGAGGGCAGAGCACGAGAACCTCGCTCAACTCCAGCCACTAACACCGTGTGGATTAGATTTATAACCCATTGTGTAGCAAACCTCATGCTGCCCAGGAAGGAGGAGGAACCATGCAAATGACTCCTTCAGCTGCTAGCAATCCTCACGCTGTTTGAGGACGCACGTTATTATGAGATCTTCTTTTAAAATGAGTGTGATGCTGTGCAGCGTTTCCAATAGACTTTGTGTGGTTTTCCTCTCTTCCTGGAGCTTCCTTCCTCCTCCTAGCGCTGGCAGGTTTGGAGGTTTCGTGATGTAAATTGAGCCTTTTGAAGGTGGATGCTTCAAGAACTTCAATCTTGTGTGTTTAAACAGGGGAAAATTGGTTAATTACACTGGTGCATTCAGCTAATTTTCTTTGCCGAGAGCTGATTACCTGACAGAAGTCAGCACCAGATCTGTCTTCTGCTTAAAGGAAAATTGCATTAATTGAACACGATGCTGAACTGTCCTCAAATGCGTTTCACAGAACTACAGAATGATAGGGGTTGGGACTTCTGGAGATCATCTCATCCAACCCTCCTGCGAAAGCAGGGTCACCCACAGCAGGGTGCCCTGCATCGTGTCCAGGTGGGTTTGGACTCTCTCCAGAGAAGGAGACTCCACAACCTCTCTGGGCAGCCTGGGCCAGGCTCTGCCACTCTCACACCAAAGAAGTTTCTCCTCCTGTTCAGGTGGAACCTCCAGTTTGTGCCCGTTGCCCCTTGTCCTGTCGCTGGGCACCACTGACAAGAGTCTGGCCCCATCGTCTTGTCCCCCACCCTTTAGGTCTTGATCAGCATTGATAAGAAATCTAAATTTCACAAAGCAGCTCCATCTCTGGTACCAGCCAATGGACTGAAATTCACACAGACCTAAGGACAGGTGCTTCTGAAACTGCACTGCATTGCCTTGAAACTTGTACTTAGTCGTTTCATGCATCTATGCTTTAAATTAAGCCTGGTTGTTACTACTTCTGCTTTACATTGGTTGGGTGTAAAGCACTAGAGCTAGTACGACTTCGACAGAAATGTAAGGAACAGTGCCTGTTCCGCACCTCAGTGTTATAGAATCACAGAACTGTTTAGGTTGGAAAAGACCTTCAAGATCATCAACTCCAACAGTTAACCCAGCATGGCCAGGTCACCACTAAGCCATGGCCCTCAGCACCAATGGAATGATTTCATAGAATCATTCAGGTGCTTGTTCCAGACCTTGACAACCCTTTCAGTGAAGCAATTTATCCTAATATCCAACCTAAACCTTTCCTGGTGCACCCTGAGGCCATTTCCTCTTGTCCTATCGCTTGTGCACCAGTGCGATCTCCCATCCTTGGCTTGAAGGAAGGCTCTGCAGAGTCAGGTATGGTGACATCAAAACAGCTGAAGCCCAGAAAGCTCATGCAGACTTTGGTCCAATGCTGGTAACTACTTTCCCATGACCTCTACTTTCCAGGATACCGTTTTGTGCCTGCAGGTATCTACAAGCACAAAAGTCACCATATATATATATATATATATACACACACATATATATCTATATATTACTGTCCACCAAATTGCAACTGCAAATCCCGTAGCTTGGCATGTAGCAGCCTCTGCACAGACAGCTGATTTCATAGAATCATTCAGGTTGGAAAAGACCCTTGGGATCATAGAGTCCAACCATCAACCCTACTCTGCAAAGTTCTTCGCTAAACCACGTCCCCCAACACCACATCTAAATGACCCTCAAACACATCCAGGGATGGTGACTCAACCACCTCCCTGGGCAGCCCGTTCCAGTATCTGAGGCTCAAAGGGAAGAACGACGCTATGGAAGTAAGTCACGAGAAACTATCATCTGTGGAAGGTTCACCGTGGAAAAGCAAAATCTTCTATGTCACTGGTGACCTGGGATTGCTGCAACTGAAACCATTCCAGTATCTATGGGGTGTGCTGGCATCATTCTCAATTTGGAAGTGGCCAACTCCAATTTTGCTCGGTTTCTAGGTAACTTCACTTGGAGGCACATCTCTTTGAGCTGCAGTGTGTGAGCACAACAGGTAAATATATAACAAAAGACTTTGCTGTTTAAAAGCCATCTTCTCACAGAAACGAAACCAAGTAATTCCTTTGTGCTTACATTTGGCTAATTCCACCATTTGGCGAACGACGTCATTCTTGGTCTTATGCTTTCTAAAAAAGACCTTCTTGCCAAACCAGAGGTTGGTTAAAACTGGACTCACAACCCACTGTAAACAACAACAACAACAACAACAATCATTTATGACTTTGAAACACGTCCCCATTGTCTCAGTCATCCATGTCACTTGATGCTATCTGGTAAGAAGAGCTTTTTGTTGAGCAATGTGAAGTTGGCTGAGCACGAACACAGAGTGGAGCAGCTCCATCAACTCCTAGGTTCAAATCCTTGCCTATTATGATTTTTTTCCCCTCCTACAACCCATACTCTGCATGTCCTATTTCTCTTTCAGCTTGAGGCACATTTACAATCCCCTATTTCCTGGGATAAAGTGAAAATTCCCACTTCTTGTACCTTTAGAGAATCTTCTCTCTGAGCCAGATTTAAATCTCAGGTATATTATATGGAACTCAGTAACACCAGAAATTCAAAAATTGATTCCTGGTTTTATTCTTTCTACAACTAACGCTGGAATCTGGCCAAACGCTCGTAAGAACTGGCACCTCATAAGAATTAGCAGAAACTCATGGAAGATTCACACAGAGAACAAATAAGCGCAGCAGTGTGTGGAGAAGGAAACCTTATTCCTTGAGTAGCACCTTTCTAAATTGAAATCCCAGAGAGACTGTAAAGTTCAGCTGCTGAAGAGTAAAAAAAGGAAAAATTCATTGGAAACAGTCAGGCTACTGGCTTCTGCTAACAAACAATAATCCAAACTTGTGGTGAGCAAGAAATCAGAAGGGCTGATTTGCAGGGGACCCACAAAACTTGGGATGTTTCAATCATAGAATGGTTTGGGTTGGAAGGGACCTTCAAGATCATCTCGTTCCAACCCCCTGCCACGGCAGGGACACCTCCCACTAGACCAGGTTGCTCAAATCCCCACCCAACCTGGCCTTGAACACATCCAGGGATGGAGCATCCATAACCCCTGAGCAACCTGTGCCAGTGTTTCACCACCCTCAGAGTGGAAAAACTGCTTCCTAGTTTCTAATCTAAATCTCCTCTCTTCCAGTTTGAACACATCAGCCCTCATCCTGTCACTACAAGCCCTTGTAGAAAGCCCTGCCCCAGCTTTCTTGAAGGCCCCATTCAGTACTGAAAGTCCACAAAAAGGTCTCCCTGGAGCCTTCTCTTCTCCAGGCTGAACAAGCCCAACTCTCTCAGCCTGGCCTTGCAGGAGAACGTAACATGAAAAATTATTTTGCTGTCTTCTTCCATTGAGAAATCAATGGATCATCTCATCCAGTCCCCCTGCTCCAGCAGGTCATCCACAGCAGAGTGCCCAGGATCGTGTCGAGGTGGGTTTGGAATCTCTCCAGAGAAGGAGATTCCACAACCTCTCCAGGAATCCTGGGCCAGGTTCTGGCACCCTCACAGCAAAGAATTTTCTCCTCCCATTCAGGTGGAACCTCATGGGTTCCAGTTGGTCCCCGTTGCCCCTTGTCCTGTCACTGGGCACCACTGACAAGAGTCTGGCCAGTACTTGTAGAGCACTGAAAAGTAATTGCTACAAGGGTTAAAAACTACAGGCGTGCCAGTGGTGAAACACAGAGAAAGGCATCTTGTTCTCCTTTACAAGAAGTAAAACCACAGTAATTCTGCTGTAATGAATGAGCGTGTCCTGAGGGCAGGAAAGGTGCTCTGAAACCAAGGTATCTTCAGAAGGACAAGTTCAGCTGCTACTAAAACATCTGAAGCTCTGTGGATGCTGTGGTGCAGACTGAGCTTCTTCCTCTGGCCAATGAAGGCAGCTTAAGGGAATTTTTTCATATTAACATCTGCATCTTGACAATGTTCTTCAAACCACATTAAGCAACTCAACCGAGCTGAAAGAATAAAAAAAAAGGTACCCATTTTATTCAGCTGAGCGGGGCAAGGGGATGTTTTACCTTTACACTGAGGAAACACAGCCAGGCCCACAGTTGAACGAGCAGCTTGTGGATTTGAATCCTGGACAGCTACTCTGGGCCATGTCACAATACCTGGCTGGCTTTCAAGGTCTGTGCTGTCAATCTGCTGTGGACAAAGCAGTAGCAAGAACCCGACTCTGGGACAGTCAGTGCTTCTTCTCACAGAATCACAGAAAGGTTGAGGTTAGAAGGGACCTCTGGAGATCATCTAGTCCAAGCCCCCTGCCAAGGCAGGTTCACCCAGGGCAGGTTACACAGAAATGTGTCCAGGTGGGTTTTGAAAGCCTCCAGAGAAGGAGACTCCACAACCTCTCTGGACAGCCTGGTCCAGTGCTCCATTACCCTCATGGTAAAGAAGTTTCTCCTGATATTGAGGTGGAACTTCCTGTGTTCCGGTTTGTCTCTGATACCCCTTGTCCTATCACTGGGCACCACTGCAAAGACACTGGTCCCATCTACCTGACCCCCACCCTGCAGATATCTATAAACATTGACCAGATGCCCTCTCGGCCTTCTCTTCTTGTTCCACCAATTCCAAGCTCACCCATCTCTTCTGACAGCTCTTAGCAGAGTGAGATTAACATGCCAAAATTCACACGGAATGTTTAAGATCTCATACAAAGCTGCTTATGGTTGTGCTGAGTCCCAGAACGACTTATTTCCACATTTACAATTAGAAACAAGCTCTAATTTGGTTATAAATCTAAATTACAGGCTTTCGATGTGTAAGCGGCAATACTAACGCATCTGGTGAGACCCTGGCACAGGTTGCCCAGGGAAGTTGTGGATGATCCGTCATTGGATGTGTTCAAGGCCAAGTTGGATGGGGCTTTGAGCAACCTAGTCTAGTGGGAGGTGTCCCTGCCATGGCAGGGGGGTTGGAACTAGACGGTCTTTAAGGTCCCATCCCATTCTATGAGTCTATGACCAGTTATGCTTTTAAAATCTGTTTCGTCTTCTAATTTCAGAAAATTGCTCTGAGACAACTTTTTGAATGCCAGGTGCGTCACTGAAGGTACCCTGAAGGCTGCTGGGGAACCAAAGATTTAGATATGGTTAATAAAGGCTCAGCTCCGTGATCTTGGTTGCTTGACAATAGTTAACAACTGGCCAGGAAATAAAAGAAGGTATTTTTATTTCATTCTTTAGTACTGACGCTTGGGTGTAAACCTTTAATTAGAGTAAGTCCTTTGGGGAAAGAAACAACGTTCATTTGATATGTAAAAGGAGAAACTGAAAATGAAAATGAAAAAATTAAGACATGACTTTGCAAAAAGCAGTGAAAAAATACATACAGCTGTGCAAAACCCGTCCTGTTTCCAGAAGCAGAGCTGGGTTATCACAAGTGAAAACTTTAATGTAAGGCAGCAGTAGGGCGACTTTTTGAGAAAACACAGTCTGTCTGAAGCAGCAGCTGTTAATTCACTGCCTTTCCCAGTCTTGACCACAGTGCTTAAAACCAGGCCTGATGTTGCTTGCTGTTACCTGACTTGGATGGAGTTGCACCAGCGTGAACCCAGGCTCTGCTGTGTCAAAACACAGCTCTCTGCAAAGCCACCGGGGTGAAGTGTCTGTCATACTGGAAGAGGCAAAGCCTACTGGGTTGCTTTGCAGACACGTAAGCCTTGGCCATACACACGGAGACCTTTTAAGACCGAAGCTGACGTTGGCGTGTCACCATGTTCTCCCTTGAAAGAGCTGTATTTAAACACAGCCTGTGGTTTCAGTTGGAGGTAGAGCAGTGTGCTCAAGCCTGGGTTGATCCGTGACGCCTGCCTGGTGTGTTTACACAGACTTCTCTAACGCTGAAGTTCAAATTGCCTCAAGTCCCAGCTTGACTCTTAGATGGTTAAATGTCCTTGTGGTGCTTCTTTTTCTTTCTCTGCGCTCCTTCGATACACTCGTCTGTCTCCTCTTTTTGTCTCTGGTGATTCTTCTTACGGCGTTCCTTCTGCTTTGTCTCACAGGCAAGATCTTCCCCATCAGATATTCCTGTATGATTTTCTCCATTGCCCATATTTTCATCACAACTAGTGCTTTCCCCTTCCTGCTGCTCTTTGTGTCTCCTTTTCTTTTTCCCTGAGTGACATTCACTTAATGGAGGATCCAGTTCCTTCCCATTCATCTTGCCCATCTTAGGTTGCTGCCCTTTTGGTTTCTCGCAATGCTCTGTCCTCTCTGCCTCATTCCTCTTCTGCTTCTTCTTTTTCTTTTTGACTTTGGTTTTCAGTTCTTCTGAAGGCTCCAAAGCTTCGTCGGCTGTCGGGCAGGCATTGTCCACCTTTGTTTCTGTTTTGTTCTGAGATCCCTTCAGTTTTGCCATGCGCTTGGCGAAATATTCCTGTACGGTGAGGTTGCTCTTCACTGTATTGTAACCGTCTGCAGGCTCAGATACCCAGTGGTTTCTCTTCTTCTCTTCCTGAGGCTCAGGACTGGCAATATCCTCCTGCAAAAAGAGGAGCAGAAGTAAGAGTCAGAAATAATGGCTTTAAAAATGAGGTTATTTTATTGCATAATAATAAAAAAACCTTTGCCCTGGTGAGGCCACATCTGGAGTACTCTGTCCGGTTCTGGGCTCCACACGTCAAGAGAGACAAGGAACTACTGGAGAGAGTTCCAGTAGAGGCTACGACGATGATTAAAGGACTGGAGCATCTCTGTGCCAAGGAAAGGCTGAGAGCCCTGGGGCTGCTGAGCTGGAGAAGAGAAGCTTGAGAGGGGTTCTGATCAATGCTGATCAAGAGCTAAGGGTGGGGGTCAAGAGGATGGAGGTCAGACTCTTGTCAGTGGTGTCTAGTGGTAGGACAATGGGCATAAACTGGAACCCAGGAGGTTCCACCTGAACAAGAGGAGAAACGTGTTTGCTGTGAGGGTGTCCGAGCCTGGCCCAGGCTGCCCAGAGAGGTTGTGGAGTCTCCTTCTCTGGAGACATTCCAAACCCTCCTGGATGTGATTCTGGGCAACCTGCTGTGGGTGACCCTGCTGGAGCAGGGAGGTTGGATGAGATGATCTCCAGAGGTCTCTTCCAACCCCCACCATGATGGAATTCTGTGAAAATATGTTAACTGGAAAATTAATTGTAAAAGTACAGACTTGGGCAGAAGTGCGAGGGAGCCCTTAACGCAAAAGGCAGCGTAGGTTTAGGGAGAAGAGCTGGCCATACAGAAGGCAGCAAAAGAATAGAGAACAAGACAATTCCCCGTTGAATTTCTTACTGTTTACCTACTCCCGTGCAACTCTTGCAGATTATGTATAATATTATCATACTCAGCGTATCACACTCACTTTGCAAAGGCACATGTCTCTACAAGATATCAAACAACCTGAAAAATAATACAGCACAATCTATTCGCCTGTGGCATAAAGGAAATCCCGTGCCTGGAATACGTCTGCAGAGGAGCGCGAGAACTTATGATATACGGAGCAATCGGGCTTTGATGCATCTCTTCCATCTTATCTGATCTTTAGGAATGTTTGTTTCGTCGCTGGTTTACTGTCATTGTGTCCTAGATGCTGTTATTTAAACATGCTCCATTTGATCATACGTTATCAGATGGCAAAACCAACATCACAGGTTAGATCTTACAAGGCTTCTGCGTACTCAGAATAAATAGCTGCTGAACTCTAGCTGCAGGTGACTATCTATAAACAGGGTCTAGTATCTGGAAAATAAATATAAACCACAAAGCAAAGTGTAGCTCTGGAGCTGGGTGTTATGTATGGCACGAAGAGAATTGACTCTGAAAAAGCCACAAACGCAACAAGATGAAAATACAGAAGTTGGTAAATTATCTGTGACTTACAAAATAAACAAGCCAAAAAGGCAGCTGAAATTCAGATTTGTTTACATGGATACCGAAGCACTCAACAATCGCCCTTTGTGGCATATCCGAGTCACAAATGACTTGGAAATTGTCCCATATTTTAAATAGTTTGGGTTTTTTTAAAGCCTTGTAGGAGCGCAGCTGAGCAGGTGAGAATTGTGCAGGATCCTTACTGACATGTGGTCTATGACACACTTCTCGAACAGGAGGTAATCCCCAGCTATTGCAATCAAACGTGGTGAGAATGACAGACATGCTTCACTGTTTTTCCATTCATAAATCATAGAATGGTTTGGGTCAGAAGGGACCTTCAACATCATCTAGTTCCAACCCCCCTGCCATGGGCAGGGACACCTCCCACTAGAACAGGTTGCTCAAATCCCCGTCCAGTCTGGTCTTGAACACATCCAGGGATGGAGCATCCACAGCTTCCCTGGGTGACCTGTGCTGATGTCTCACCATCCTCAGAGTGAAGAACTTCCAAATTTCTAATTAAATCTCCCCTCAAATGTGCTGACAGGTAAAAGCATCCGCTCTAGCCGTGCATCTCGCATGCAAACTGAAGTGACCAAATCAGATGGATGATTTGGTTGATGCAACCAAACCAGAGCAGTAATATTTCACGCCCACTTTCACTGGCATAAAACAATCCACAGGGTGAAGGCCAGCAGCAAACTGGGGAGATATAAAACCACTTATCCCAACAGTTTATGGTTATGGCATGATGGTGTAGATAAGTGATGTGGCTCTCTCCAGGGCATCGTTGAGCTTGCTAGCTGACGTGGGGTTTATTGGGGTTTGTGAGGAAGGTTTTGCAGGGCTGGCTCCTTACAGATAACCTTTCCTCACACGAGCAGGAATGCAAAGATTTGTGTCATTACTGATGCATTACGACTAGCAATTTCCTCATCCATCTGCTTTCAAGAGAGCTATTCCAGTGGAACGAAAGTAACGCTGCACTTGAGATTCCAGTAATGTTTGTGTGGGCACTTACAAAAATTAGGTACTTTTCTTGTAGGAATACCTTGTAGAGTAACTTCAGGTAAGTTTATGAAGTAACTGAAACTATTTCACTTCTGGCAAAGAAGTCTGTAAAGAGATCACAGAGTCCCAGAATGGTGGGGGTTGGAAGGGACCTCTGGAGATCCATCTCATCCAACCCCACCTCCTGACCAGCAGGTCACCCACAGCAGGTGCCCAGGATCATGTCCAGGCACGTTTGGAATCTCTCCAGAGAAGGAGACTCCACAACCTCGCTGGGCAGCCTGGGACAGGCTCTGCCACCCTCACAGCAAAGAAGTTTCTCCTCCTGGTCAGGTGGAACCTCCTGGGTTCCAGTTTGTGCTCATTGTCCCTTATCCTGTCACTGGGTGCCACTGACAAGAGTCTGGCCCCATCCTCTTGCCCCCCTGCCCTTTAGCTCTTGATCAGCATTGATCAGATCCCCTCTGAGGCTTCTCTTCTGCAGCTCAGCAGCCCCAGAGCTCTCAGCCTTTCCTGGGCACAGAGATGCTCCAGGCCCCTCAGCATATTCGTTGCCTNTCCAGGCCCCTCAGCATATTTGTTGCCTCCACTGGCCTCTCTCCAGTAGTTCCTTGTCTTTCTTGAGCTGGGGAGCCCAGAACTGGGCCCAATACTCCAGAGGCGGCCTCACTAATGAAGAGCAGAGGGGCAGGAGAACCTCCCTCGACCTGCTGGCCACACTCTTCTTAAGGCCCCCCAGGAGACCATTGGCCTTCTTGGCCACAAGGGCACATTGTTGGCTCACGGGCAATTTATCGTCCACCAGGACATCCAGGCCCTTCTCCGTGGAGCTGTTTTCCAGCAGGTCAACCCCTAATGTCGTTGTTGAACCTGGGAAAAAACCTTCATGTATCTACACACTTCTATACATACAGGTTATATTTGAAAGGGGAGCTGCAGTAGAAGTTTGGGAAGACAGAATCCATAGAAGAAATGGACGGAGCTATGTCTGTAGTCCCTCTCTTTTTAATACGATCTACCTCCCAACGCAAGCAGTGTTGGTGCGGATCAAAAATAGATGCCCTGCTAAAGAAACAGGTCACTTTCTCTTCCCTTCTACCCACAGCAGGGTTTTGACACCTTGTATTGCAAAACGACAAACATTCTCCCAGGTTTTCTGCCGCAGATGCCTGCCAGAGCAGTTTCCCTCCCCACCCCAATATGTAAAATGTAACTTGCGACCAGAACACCAATTACCCCCTGGCCAACCAGGAAAGGATTTTCTCATTCCCTTGGTGACTTCAAGTCCTGACAACTTAATTACTGTAATTGAAGGCAAATATTACTTGAACTCCACACATTTCTTTTATAAAATACATTAAGCATTTAAAAAAAAAAAAAAAAGTTCCTTTGGTTAAGCTGAAGAGTTCAGAAGGTATGCGTGATCCCAGAAAATAAGACCTTTGCTCAGAAACTCCTTTATTGATAAGAATTTTAATAACCACGGGCCGCTGAACACAGAACCAACAGGGCATGGCGACAAGCAAAGAGGTGCCAACCCTAGAAAACCTCTCAGTTTAGGAAAAGCTTATGTGAAACCATAAATCACCTGGAAAGGCTGTTCAATGCCAGGAGTGTTCCCCCTCCCGTGATGTACCTGTCCCAGTAGCCATGGGAACGCTGTTGAACTCTAAACACGGGTTTTCTTTAAGCTCTAGACAGGCAACTCACCGTTTGTGCAATTCCTCCCTTGCTTGCCCCAACACATGCTTTTAAAAGTGTCAAAGGTGTCAAAAAAAAAGTAAGAGATATGTACTTAAATGCGTACTGTGTTGCGGCAACTTCTGAAAAGCAATTGATTACACAAGACAGAAAGAAACACCCCTGCTCTAAAGAACTGATGATGCTGTAAAAGGGAAGGAGCCATCGTGTTGTAACTGGTGGGAGGCCTGAAGACTGGGCTTTGGAGGAGATAAGTTTGTCCACACCGTGGGTTCCAAAATTGCCAATAAAAATCGGGCTGAGAAGATGAAGCTGAAAGGGGTTGGGAATGCTGGCCTCTAGGGTAGGATGGTCCCAAGCCAGAGAAAAACACTGCCTGAAACGTGGTGTTGAACGTGGAATGGTTAAGAGGAAACAATAGGAAAATTCAAGGAGAGGCTGGGAAGTGCATGGGAAAAGATGAAGGTCAATTTTAGCCACAAGTCCCCTGTAAATATCATCTGTTCATGTAATTAGTTAAATGTATGGAAAACAATTTGAAGCACATAAAGCGCTCGAAGCGCCACCGGGTTTTTTTCTGCCTTTCTTCGCTCCAGACACACAATGCTGATTGCATCATGAAGTCAGTGCACTAAACTTACAGAGTGAAATCCTGGTTCCTGTGATTCCTGCAGGATCAGGATCGTGTCCCTACAGCATCATACTCTCAGAGCACCTTTCAGTCATGCTTATTTAGCGAAGAAAAAACTAGGGGATTATGGTCAGTGACAGAAACAGTTCACATCACACTGTGAAAATGGTCTGGCAACAGTAGAAGGCCAAAGTGGAATTATTTAGACACCTCATGAAGTCAAATGAGTTTGGAAACCAAGTATCTTGGGAGATTTAAGACTTTTGGCTGAAGAATTAAAATCCAAAAACTGCATCTGCATGTTGATCTGGGAGGAAAAGCAACATAAAACCAATCAGCAAAGGCAAAGGGTGTCAGGACGTAAGCAACATAGAATCATTAAGATTTGAAAAGACCTCTAAGATCATCAAGTCCAGCCGTCAACCCAACACTACCATGACCAAACAGAAGCAGCTTGGATTAAATCAGTGAAGTTTCCCTCCTCTTTAAACCACAAGTGTTTCTTTCTTTGCACTTAAAGCATAGAACAGAGGAATCAAAAAATTTAATCTCAGATCTGCCTCACAAGGGCTACAATTACTTAAGGAATTGGTCCCTTCCAACCCAACACATTCCATGATTCTACAAAGTAATTAATAGAATCATAGAATTGTTCTGTTTGGAAGAGACCTTTAAGGTCATTGAGTCCAACCATTGTCCCAGCACTGCCAAGTCCACCACCAAACCATGTCCCTCAGCACCACGTCTCCATGGCTTTTTTTCCACCACTTCCCTGGGCAGCCTGGGCCAGGGCTTATTTCATTTGCCTCCTCATTTGCAAATGTACCAATTCACAAGCAATTTTGTTAGCTCAGATTCACCAAAATGGCCCAAAAGGGAAAGCACAGAAGGGGTGAGCGTAAAGGCAGAAGAAAGCTAAACAATAATTTCAGGAGATTCTCACTGAAATTACAAAAAATGGGTTAGATGAAGTAAGTGAAGGCTAAACTTCTAGCCAGAGTTACGAGGCACTCACACGATCACTCACGGCTTTAAAATGCAACCTCCCCTTTCTGCAGGCTGGCTGAACCACGGCCATGAGCTACTTTCTGGTTGAGAAACCATTACAATAAGATTAATATAATCCCGTTCTCTTCCTGCTACTTGAGCTCCTCACTGCAGAGGTGCGTCGGTGTGAGCCCCACGCAGAGCACACAACTTGACAGGCAAGAACCGGGGGCATCCCTGTATCTTTCGAACCCAGGTCTAGCTGTAAAGGAGAGAAGCGCAGCAGATTATTCATGAAGAGCCACTCCAGAGTTGTGCAGACTTTAAGGATGACAGACTCTTGCTGTAAGGAGTTGACAACTTCAAGTCAAGTATGAGCATCAGCATTTGGATTGGGATCAAACAGGCAAGAGAGTGAACAAAGCCATGTAGCACGATGAGTTTAAGCAGGATTAAAATAAATACATGCATAAATAAGGCCACGTACCATCAGTTCTGAAGTCAGTTCTGGCATGAGAACAGCTACCCAGGAGGCTCTAATGTTTTCAGTTTGTCTGATGAAGACTGGTGTGCTGCAGACAGCATCCTATGAAGAGCTAATGATAACAGACTGCCCAAGCAGCAAGGGCTGATGCAAAGAGAAAAGGGGACAATTCTCCTTGTGCTAATGAAGAAGAGGACAAGCAGCAGCAGATATAAATTACCAACATGGAACTTTAGCTAGTAGGAGAAATCTATTAGTATATATGTGAAGCCTCAACAACCACTGGGGCTTTCAACCACCGAGAACAACTCGGACAACTATCAAGAAAGCATTAGGTAGAGTTAATTCTTGCTTGGACTGGAAAGATCTGGACTCTAGGAGCATCTTCCAGCCTTGTAATGCTTTAAAAATTTAAACAGGGATATAATCTGACCTCCCGGTAATAAAAGAGGGTTTAATGAAAGAGATGACAAGCACTAAACCTGGAAAGAAATGGCAAAAATTCAGGTCACCTGCAATTTCCTTCTTTTGTTGACCTGTGTGCTCTCATCACCAGGATACCTCCCATAACCATAGCACGGTTTAATTTTACTGCTATTTATATAAAGCGCCAATATAGCACGGAATCCACTCAGGGGAAACGGAATGAAAATCCTGGATGTCTGATACCTGGCCGGGCTGTATGACATGACAGCACTTTTGAAAAGGACAAGTTCCGATTACTATAGAGAAGCACTTTCCTGTTTGACTCCATTCAAATGAATTCAGTGCTAGAATACATGGAAAAATCAGCTGCTATCCGGCAGCTGGGTATTAACTGCTACACTCCACATGAATTATCAGCTCTGCCGCTTACACAGCAAGGACAAGGAGAGAGGTTGGGAAGTAATTGATAGAAAAGGGCAAGGAAGGAAAAATCTTTTCAAAAAATATCCAACCGCTTCTCCATGGAATTCTGAAAGTCCATTTTTCCTGCCTCCATCTGACTACAAAGGACTGAGCAGTCAGACTGCTCCTCTTGCAATTAAAAATGGCAAAGAATTTTATTGTAGTGAATCTCTGGTTAGAATAATTTGGGGGTTCCTGAGAGAATTGTTGATTGGAAGGAACTTCTGAAGGTCTTCAGTCCAGCCTCTGGCCTGGAGCAGGACCACCAATGCTAGACCAGGTCAGCTTTTTGTAGCAGAGCCATGGAAACCTCCAAGGATGGAGGTTCCACAATCTTTCTGGATACCTGCTTCAATGCGGCACCGTATCCTAGGGAGGAGGTTTTATTACCACATGTATAAATATTTTATTACCTCACATACATATATAACAGCACCTGCTTCATTCTACTGTATACATCTATAGGTGCTTAGTTTTCAAGTACATTTACAGTGTATCTGCTGACTCCATTTTTAATTCAATGTTTAAATTCCGTGGTGATGTGTTTCTATTAAAACCGCATTGAAATTCTCCCAGGCTGTCTTGTAATTCTCTTCTATATTTTCGCCAAAAGCTCATCCC
This sequence comes from Eurystomus gularis, assembly GCA_013400335.1. Classification (NCBI taxonomy): domain Eukaryota; kingdom Metazoa; phylum Chordata; class Aves; order Coraciiformes; family Coraciidae; genus Eurystomus; species Eurystomus gularis. The sequence continues at coordinate 92,754 of VZZY01022686.1, forward strand.
TCAGCAAGCGGCCAATTTTAGCATTTTCATTTATTCTTACTATTCACACATTCCTACTGCTACAATAGCGAGCCACCATCTCCCTCACTGAATGTCATCTCTAGGTATCCAAAATGCCACTTGCTTGTCATTTAAACAATAACATTTTTACTGTTGTACTGGATCCCATCCTGTTTCATAGAAACATAGAATTATGGAATCCCAGAATTGCCTGGATTGGAAAAGACCTTTAGGATCATTGAGCCCAATCACTAAGCTAACACTGACAAGTCCTCGACTAAAGCATATCTCTAAGCGCTATGTCTATACGTCTTTTAGATACCTCCAGGGATGGGGACTCCACCACTGCCCTGGGCAACTCATTCCAGTGCCTGAAATAGAATCATTCAGGTTGAAGAAGACCTCTAAGATCAAGTTCAATCATCAACCCAACACTACCAAGACCCCTAGTGTGATGTCTACACGTTTTCTGAACACCTCCAGGGACAGTGACTCCACCACCTCCCCGGGCAGCCTGGTCCAGGGCTTGACCAAATCAATCCCTCAACGAAATGGGAGCTGCACAATAAGCTGTAACGCTCAGCCAGGTTTTGCCGTCAGCCTGCAAAACAACAGCGTTAACAGGAAGCAACAGGGTTGCAAAAGTGCAAGGGATTAATTTTTGGCCAGGGCCTTGATTACAACGATAGTCCTGGGGATTCACCCCAGCTGTCACGATCAGATCCCAGGCGGTCCTACAGTACTAACCATTACAACATTAGCAGATCCAACACCTGTATTTCAGCTTGGGAACCCTGACACCATGCCGCAAGGAGCACGCAAGCTTCCTCCTACTGTTCTGACACTTTTCAGGAGAAAAAAAAAAAAAATAGCATTCGTCTAAGTTTTAGCAGGCAAAGGCAGTGAGTAAAATCCACGGCTAAAGGAGGGAACGCACAAGAGGTGCAGAGACTGAAGGCACGCGGGGAAAGGGTTAAAGGATCAGCGCACTGCAGAGAAGAAAAATCCTTTTCATATCTTGAAAGACAGACACTTAGGTATCCTTGTGACATCTCATTTCACTCCAGCTACACTGCTGAGGCCAGCAAAACCTCTTTTCCTTTGCATTTCCTTGCAAATTGCATCTGTGCGTTAGGCTGAACATAAACAAAACGAAAGGAAGAGATTTCCCCGAGGATCACTCTATTGGCATGATACAGAGATCCAAACACAGTGACTTCATCTTCCCAGAAGCACCTAAATCAATTCTAACCGTCCTGTTCTCACCTTGAATAACAGAGGAAGTATGGTCCGGCAAAACGAGCACAGGACTGGGAAGGTCACGTTTCCCAAGTTCTCTTCCCAGCTGGTGGGAAACCCTGGAGAAGTTATTCCCTCCAGCCCTGGCACGGGCTATCAAAGCACAAAACACGCCTTATCAACTCTGTGAAACCCCCAACAGAGTTAAGAGTCTCCTTAAGTGTTTGTAAAGTGCATTGAGATCCTTCAAAGAGGCCTCACAGATGTGCAAGGCTCTGTGCAAGTACTGAAATAACCCCACTCGCTGTTCCACTCACCTGCTGCGTGGCTGCGACGCTGAACAGCGAACAGACACATCACAGTTTGGGTCTGTTCTGTGATATATCCGTACATAATCAAATCGTCAAGAGACTTTCCAATACAGGATTTTAAAGGAGCAAGCAGGGATATAATCAAATCAGTGCAGACTGGTCTTTTCATCCTGTATCCATACTCGATGCCTTTAAACACCCAGGACATTCATCCCAGTATCACAGAATCCCAGCATGGTCAGGGTTGGAAAGGACCTCTGGAGATCATCTCGTCCAACTGCCCTGCTCCAGCAGGTCACCCAGGGCAGGGTGCCCAGGATCGCATCCAGGTGCGTTTGGAATCTCTGCAGAGAAGGAGACTCCACAACCTCTCTGGGCAGCCTGGCCCAGGCTCTGCCACCCTCACACCGAAGAAGTTTCTCCTGCTCACATGGAACCTCCTGGGTTCCAGTTGGTGCCCGTTGCCCCTTGTCCTGTCACTGGGCACCACTGATAAGAGACTTGCCCCATCCTCTTGACAGTAGTGAAGGTATTGTTCATGTGCTGGTCATACTGCAAAGGCACGTTCAGAAGCAGCAAGTCTTCACACAGTAGTTTACTACTGTCATGTAATTCCCTGGAAACTTCTCATTCTCCCTTTGTAAAGTGTGTGGAACAGGCAGCTGCTGTTACTCCTTTCTAAGCAGGATTCAGGAGACCAAGCCCTTCGTGATTCTTGATTTCAGGATTTCTTCCCAGGCACAGAAGAAACTGAACGGACTACAGGAGAAGTAACAAGCAGGCTTGGCCAGCCAGACTGTGAAAACACACAAAGGTTTTAACAAGGGCTCTGAAGATTTAAGATGCTGAGATAAGCCACTGAGAGAAAGGATGCGATAAAAATCCTTGGAAGCACCCAGAGGCGAGAAAGGAGATCTGGTCACAATTCTGCGAGCAAGCACAGTCAGCATCACAACTTGGCTTCTGGAGGAGGACACTAAACGTACTCTGAGATCTGAAAATAACACCTGCCTATGTAAAACTTCACTTCTATCTCTTTTCTAATAATAAATGTAGAGAAGCGTATCTGGGTATTAGCGAAGCGCTTCTAGGAGCGTTTGAAGCAGATCACTGAAATGGCCAAACCTCCCTCCTTTCCCCATCCCCTTGGAAAATGCTTCTCCAAAGGAAAAGACACACTTGAAAGTCTTCCGCTCCTTGGCTCTGAGCGGGCAATATGCTGAAGAGCCGACCCACGGATGGAAATCAAGCCAGACCTCTGTGTAAGGGTGCAGACATTTCCTGTTTTTCAGCACAGGCAGTGGCTGAGGAGCTGCTGAGAAATACCTCGTGTTGCTTTTTCGTCACTTATTTGTGAAGTGTGCCTTCAGCGTGACTTGGTTCCTTTTCTCTAAGCAGGTGTGAAGAAGTATTTGCAGCACAGGAAAATGAATCAGAATGTTCTGATTTGGAGCAGCCCAGACTGTAAATACCTGCAGAGCCCTCCTGCCTGCAGCATGCAGACTGAGAGAGGCAGAATAAGACCTTGAGAAGGTCAATGAAGCTGGTGAGGGGTCTGAAGAACATGTCTTATGAGGAGCAGCTGAGGGAATTGGGATTGTTTAGCCTTGAGAAGAGGAGGCTAAGAGGAAACCTCATTGCTCTCTACAACTATCTAAAAGGAGTTTGTAGTGAGGCTGGTGTTGGTCTCGTTTCCCAAGTAACTAACTGCAGGACGAGAGGTTATGGCCTCAAGTTGCGCCGGGAAGGTTCAAATCGGATATTAGGAAAAAGTTCTTTACTGAAAGAGCGGTGAGGCACTGGAACAGGCTGCCCAGGGAAGTGGTGGAGTCCCCATCCCTGGAGGTGTTCAAAAAACGAGTAGATGTAGCTCTTTGGGACATGGTTTAGTGGTCAGGGAGATATTAAGATGAAGGTTGGAGTTGATGATCCTAGAGGTCTTTTCCAATCTGAATGATTCTATGATTCTAAGACCAACAGCAAGAATGAGATGAGATCTGAAATACAACTGCACGGATGTGTACGCACAGGTTTTTTTCTTCTCTCCCATTTAGAAGGGCCTGAAGAAAAGCGTTTGAGGGAAGGGTTTTATTTTTCAAGAAATAGCACTCATGCACTGCTCCTACAGTTCATATGGATTTTATTCAAGCATTCCCCCTCCCAAACCAGCCCAAATCTCTCCCTGTTTTCAAACACAGCCGTGTTTCACCGTATTGCCCGTGTCCTACCTTACCCTTTCCCTCTCCGATATGTGTAACATCCTGCCCTTGTTCTGTCCATCATTTTATTGCGAGCTCCCTGGGGAAGCAATTAGCCCACATGTGAGCACTCTATAACATAATTAACAAATAATAACCGCGGAGAAATGTAGGCCAAAAAAGCAAAGTTATCAGAGCAACATTTCTGCAGAGACTTGTATTGTTCTGTACTCGCTTGCAGCCTGAACTTCCAAGTTCCTGGAGGCATGTATTCTACTCCAAGCAGCATAAAAGCAAAGGTGAACATCTTTAAAGGAGACGTAAGATGTTCTGACTTTATTTGGATTTACAGGCTTTGCTATTTTTCCACAGTCATGAATATAATCAGTAGTGAGCGTTCATACAGAACACCGCAGGTCATCAATTGCCGAATTCGAGGTGAAAGCCTTGTAATTTGGTGCTAAATTGACTTTGGCAACGAGAGTATCAAAGGAAGGAAAGACGGGATGACTGTAACCACGAGCAAGATGCAACACAAACTTCATGACATCATTTCGTATGGAAAAACCGCTTGAGGAGGCAAGGACAGAACCTCCAATCTTGGGTATTCATCCCCACACTCCACAACAGCCAGGAGGGAACGGCAGCGAACTGTTGCTACCCTAACACAGAGAGGTGAAAAACTGCCTCTTATTTAATCAGAAGACAAAATATTTCCCATTCCTGAGGCTTCCTACTGTAGGACAGGTATTTCAGCCTCCTGAACACTTGCTGGAGACTGTAGAGAGTCCTGAGTGTCCCTTCAACCCTGTCTCTATCCCCTTGACACTGACAAATAAGCCTGGCTGCTAAGGTGACAAAGCAGTTAGATGAAGGTTTCTAAGAATCCTGAAGAAGACTTCTTCTAGGAGTACTAGGCAGCACTGTGCCCAGCTCTGGGGTCCTCAGGGCAAGAAAGACATGGACCTGTTGGAGCAGGGCCAGAGGAGGCACCAGCAATGATGGGAGGGCTGGAAGCCCTCTGCTGGGAGGCCAGGCTGGGACAGTTGGGCTTGTTCAGCCTGGAGAAGAGAAGGCTCCAGGGAGACCTTCTGGTAGCCTTGTAGAACGTCAAGGGGCCTGTCAGAAAGATGGGGATGGACTTTAGAGCAGGGCCTGCTGGGACAGGACAAGGGGGGATGGTTTTAAACTGGAAGAGAGGAGATTTAGATTAGAAATTAGGAAGAAGTTTTTCCACTCTGAGGGTGGTGAGACACTAGCCCAGGTTGCCCAAAGAGGCAGTAGAAGACCCAGACCTAGTAGGTCAAGTTGGACAGGGCTCTGAGCCTGTCCAACCTGAGGTAGTTGCAGGTGTCCCCACTGAGTGCAGGGGTGTTGGACTAGATGACCTTTAAAGGTCCCTTCCCACCCAAACCATTCTCTGATTCTATGATTCCCACTTCGTGGGGACCTGGGGAGCTAAAAAGGCATAAAGAAAGACGAAAGAAGGGAAGAAAAGGAGAAAGGATTAGTTTGGAGTTTTTACTGGAATGAAGAAAGACGGCACTTGGGATGTACAGAGCAGGAATAACTACTTCAGGAAAGAAGTGGGAGAAAGTATGTGATTGCATCTCCACATTTCTCATCCTTGTGTAGGATGGTGGTGACCATCACCGGTGGTGCCCGTACTCTGACAAACTGATTTTAGACCATACTCTGAAATACCGATTTTAGATCCAGCAATAGCTGATCTTGTCTTGAAACACTAAATTAAGGTGGTCCCTGGTGAGAACATGACAGTGAACAGAACTTTTCAGCCACAAAGTAGCTGGAAAACTTGTCTTCAAGCAGCTGGCACTACTTTACGGGTAATCCCTGGAGACAGCAAGTGCCAGCATGACCTATGCAGCCTGGTAGCCTGAGCAAGACAGGGCACATCTGCTGTGACCTGCAACAAAGACGGTGGCCTTTCATGGTCAGTTTGTGAAATCGTCAATCTTTGGCAGAACTTTGGCTCTATCAGCCTGCAAAGCAACTCATCAATTCAGGCAGGCCATCTGAGGAGAGAATAACTCAGACCAGCATGTACAGAATGCACCGAGGTCTCCTTCAGTGACAAAGAAAATCTTAACTATCCAAGTGAAGGTGACTGGTCTTGTGCTTCAGAACTGATAGACAGCCACATGACATTGAGATGGATTGTACCCTTACAGTCAGGGTCTTACTTCAGCTTTTTTGCTCATGTGTGATCCAGCTCTGATCTCCCAAGAATGAATTTATTTGTGTTTCACATTTGTTTATACTACTTTCTGGCTGTGGGAGCAAAGAGCTTCATTCTCTACCTTCCAACTGCTCCTCTGATTGCATTTCCTTTGGCTTGCTTTCCATGGCTGACCTTTGTGGTTTTGCTCTGCTTTTCTTGCCTCCTTTCAACTTCTGCACCTTGCAAATCATAGCCTTTATTTCTGAGAATCATAGAATGGTTTGGGTTGGAAGGGACCTTCAAGATCATTTAGTTCCAACCCTCCTGCCATGGGCAGGGACAACTCCCACTAGACCAGGTTGCTCAAGATCCCATCCAAGCTGGTCTTGAATGCATACAGTGATGGAGCATCCACAGCTTCCCTGGGCAACATGTTCCAGTGTCTCACCACCATCATGGTGAAGAACTTTGTCCTGACATCTAATCTAAATCTCCCCTCTTCCAGTTTGAAGCCATTACCCCTTGTCCTATCACTACAAACCCTTGTAAAAAGTCCCTCCCAGCTTTCTTGTAGGTGACCTTCAGATACTGGAAGGCCATAACAAGGTCTCCCCAGAGCCTCCTCTTCTCCAGAATGAATGACCCTAATTTCACACCTTTCTTTGCTGCTTCCCTTCCTCCTTACCTTTTTTTTTTCTTTTAGGATGGTTGCTTCCATAATCTTGACCTAGGTGAGTTTTAAAGCCACACACCACTTCCATTACACTAAGTATTAGCTTTACGGTACTGCGTAAAGAAGTAGTAAAGCAGTAACATAAAAAACAACGAGAAAATTCCTGTGCCTGTAATTCCAAATAGATTTCCTAGGATTTTATGATTAACACTTCATGTAATGCCCTGAGGGGAGTGAAAGGCTCTATGGTTGCCCAGTGAACCACACAAAACATAACTTCTGCCTCAAGGGACTCACAGGTTAAAGCTATGAGTGGGTACCAAACAATACAAGTAATTGCCAGGTAGGCGATCCCGCAGGCAGCCGGAGTGTTCCAAGCCGGAATGTCTCCTGGCATGGGAGCTTTGCAAAAGGAGTTGGAATGGAATGTTCATCGCAGCTTAACAGCAAGCTGCTCCAGGAATACGCAGCAAAATGAAGACTCAAGAGGAAATGTCAGATTAAAGGGAAGACCAATTTGTTCCCAACGTCTCGTTTGCTCCTAATACTCTGCTGTCTATGAGTGAGAGAAGGCAAAAAGCAGAAGTCACAGCTGCTGTCTCCAGTCCCTCAGCTGCATTGTGGGAAGCTGCTCTGTTGAAGTGATTGCTGGTTGGGATCTCAAATCCTTAGTGGAAAGCTTGGAGTAGTTCACCTAGATGTCACAGAATCCCAGCATGGTCAGGGTTGGAAAGGACCTCTGGAGATCATCTCGTCCAACTCCTCTGGTCCAGCAGGTCACCCAGGGCAGGGTGCCCAGGATCGCATCCAGGTGCGTTTGGAATCTCTGCAGAGAAGGAGACTCCACAACCTCTCTGGGCAGCCTGGCCCAGGCTCTGCCACCCTCACACCAAACAAGTTTCTCTGCCTATTCAGATGGAACCTCCTGGGTTCCANTCTTTGAGCCTTTGCCACCCTCAAAGGAAAGAAGTTCTTCCTCATGTCCTAAGTGTGCTGAAGCTGAGACAAACCAGACACCAGACAGCATAGAACTTCTTGCTTTACATTAAGCAGTAAAAGGGTGTGGAGAAAAGAGGTAAGAAGACCCTTGCCCAACAGGTCTGAGTGGCCTAGCACTTAGCAAAAGCACAGAAGCTTGAGAAGATTTTGCTTATCCCCAGTCAGACTCTAATAATCCACCCTTAAAAGCTGCTTTCTACTTTTGCTCCACCTCCCTTCAGTCAATCTCCTTTCATGAGGTGAGCCTTCCGCTAATCCCTTCCACTACCTGCCAAAGCTGGGTGGTCCCTCCATCCCAAGCGGAGCTCCACCAACACCAACATCTCAGCCAGGGGTGAATCTCGGCAGTGACTCAGCAATGCCAGCTCCGTTTTACTTCTTCCTTTCCTCACCCCCATGCTTAATGCTGTAAGAAAAGCAGAGGGGTGGAGCCCCTTGGAGTTTTTCAAGAAGTCATTCCAAGCACAGATGAAAGTCATGGCTACACCCAGAGCTCAGCTACAGGTTTCATTGAAAACCGGAGAGTTGTAGTAACTCTAAGCAAAGCAACTCAGCTTCCTGTGGCTTTGCATCTTGTGGCTAGATGACCTCCTATGTAATGAAGTGCAAGTTCTGACAGAAGCCGCTCCTGTGGTTACGGCATTCATAACGGCTTTCCTCTGTGTGGATTCTCTGATGTCTAATAATACAGTTGAGCCCGGCTGGGAGCACAATTTGTCTTTCCTTTTTATGAGACCAATTAGTTTCATAAAGAACAGAAACTTAGTATTTGTAAGGCTGCTGCCTGCCTGTGTAATATGGTTGAAATCAGTGAGAGAGGATGGAACAGATAAACGGAATCAGCTGGTGGCCAGTCACAAGTGGGTGTTCCCCAGGACTCAGTATTGGGGTCAATTCTGTTTAATGTCTTTATCAGTGCTCTGGATGAGGGGATTGAGGGCATCCTCAGCAAGTTTGCAGCTGACACCAAGTTGGGCGGGAGTGTTGATCTGCTTGAAGGTAGGGAGGCTCTACAGAGGGATCTGGACAGGCTGGATTGATGGGTCGAGGCCAATGGGATGAGGTTCAACGAGGCCAAGTGCTGAGTCCTGCATTTGGGTCACAACAACCCCCTGCACCTCTGAAGGGTGGCTGGAAAGTGCCCAGTGAA
>VZZY01022689.1:0-57831 GCA_013400335.1 Eurystomus gularis
TTCTCAAAGATTATGGAGAGCAACCTCATGATGATGTCAGCCAATTTTCTTAACACCCTCATTTGGAAAATGTCGGGGTCCATCAATTTATAAAGGTCAAGATCCTGTAATATTTCACGTACCAACTTTTATTTCGCTGACAGTTGGTCTGTGTTTGCATTAACTTGGATTTTTGTTCTCAAGACCTGGGGCCCAAAAGTACAGGTAAAGACAGAGGTGAAGAAAGTGTTGAGAACCTCTGCCTTTTCAGCATTGTTAGTGACTAATTTACTTCTGTTTAACAGTGGTCGAATATTTTCCTTCTGTTTCTGTTTGTTGTTTATGTAGCTGAAGAACCCTTTCTTGTAGTTTTTGACATTTCTGGCCAATTTCAATTCAAGAGGAGCTCTTGCTTTTCTACACACCTCCACCTCTTCTTCCCAGCCTATTTTTACAAAACAGCCTATAGCCATCCATCGTGATCCTCCGGTCATGTGAGTTGCCCCACCATGTTTCTGTTATTCCTACGATATCACAGCTTTCTGACTGGGCATGAAGGTCCCATTTGGCCTGGCTTATTCCCCAGTTGGTTGCAATGGTGTGAGCATTGCTACTTGGGCCTCCAAGTTCTTCAGTTGAAAGTCCACCTCACCAAGCTGACCAGCCTGCTGCCAAAGATTCCCTTACCTCTTCTAGGCTATAGTCATTGAAGGATGTCCCATTGTCATAAAAGGCAAAACCCTCACAATGGCCCAGCCATGATGCCAGAAGTGTATCTGCATTACACATCTATTTCTGGCTGCGCCCTCTCCTCTAACTGTCAAAATGGAAGGAGAGGTAACTTGGGCACCAATAAACTTTGTTTGTACCCCCAGCACTTTGTAATCTTCCTTGATTCTGCCCAGGTTCTGGCTTGTGGTGTCATTCATGCCCACATGAAAGAGTAGCAATGGATAGTAGTCTGTGCTCTTGACAAGTTGTGGCACCCTCTAGGCAATATCTTGGACCTCAGGTCCTGGAAGGCAGCATCTCTCCCATGACTTCCTGTCAGGCCAGCAGATGGGCACCTCAGTGTCCCTCAACAGAGAGTCATGCACTATGAGCACTTGTTACTTTCTTTTGTGGCATCCACTGTGTGCTGCTGGTACAGTTTCTCCTTGCAGACCTTGCTTGTGGGTGTCTACAGCTGTTAAAACTTCACATCTTTTTTAGTTTGTAATGCTGTCAAGTGGAGACTGAAGCAGAGTCCTGCTTTTGTGGGTCACCAGGGTCCAAGGTGCCTCATTCTTTGTGGTGTCCACCACAGAAGCATGGTTCTGAAACCACTAATCTATCCCCATCTTGGTCTCTCTAATACTGTTCAACCTCTTAACTACTTCCTGCAGCTTGGCCACCTGACACAACAGATCATTGACCCATGCATATCTTTTGCAAGTACTTGCTTTTTCTTCAGGAGAAGAGTCTGGGCACTCTTTGCAACCTACCATCTGTACTGAATCTCCTTTCTTACCAGCTCTGTCTTGGTGAAAGCGTCAGACTTGTCAGTGGCTTTCTCTGTAGAAACATTGACTTTAACTGTGAGGCGAGCATACACCATTATGACAGAGACCCCTTGAGCTGTCAGGGTAATTGCATCCTTCCCACACACCTTCCTGTGCAAACTGCCCCCTCACACCTTTGTTGCTGGTGCTCCCCAGACTGCTTTTTATAAGCACAGGGGTAACTGCAGTTGCTCTGGCATCATCCAGCCTTCATAAACAGCTCCTGAGAGAGGTGTTGGCTCCTGGAGGGTCTCTCTGCTGCCCTGGACTTTGCCTGCCTCAGGAAAACCTGCTGTGCCACGATCTCCTCCTCCACTGATGGTTGGCCTGGCTCCAGAGCAGCTTCCCTCAGCTACTGGCCATGCAACTCTTTCCTATGTAGTATCAAGAGCCTTTGGTGTCACCCAGAGAAAATGACACTTAATCAGACCAGCTAACCCACCTGATTTGACCTGGAAAGAATTGCTTTTATTTGCTACACATCATCTTTTGCTTCGAATAGGAGTTCTCAGATTTACAGAAGCCCAGATCACAAAGGGTGTGCAGTTCCTGCAGAAAGACCCACTGCATATGTGCACACCAGCTTGCTTGCTTGTGCAGCAAACACCACTGTTAAAGCAAATGCTAGAACTGAATACCACAGCAGCTGAGAGATTCAGTAAATTCAAACCATCCCGAGTCTGATCTATTGGGCTTCCATAACACACCTAAAGCCAACAACTTGAACTGGTATAGGAATAGCTGTTTTGAAAATAAGGGGTTTTTTTAACTATAAGAAATTATTAAGTTTTTTACTACACAGTAAAGGCACCATTGTAATGTTTTTCTTTAGACTCAAGGTTTATATTTTCAATTAACTGATTTGTAATATAAATGTTTCAGACAAGTAGTTCAACAGGCAGTAGGGAACTTAGTCATTTAGTAGCAGTGCACTTGAATTTACCATATCCATCTGAATGAATGTCTGCAGGATTTTGTACCACACTGAGTTCAGCGACTACTGTCCACAGCCTCTTAGAACCAGTTCTTTTTCAAAACTGTACTCCCTACATGGTTTCTAGAGGAGGAAAAAAAGAAAGAAGAGTGACCACAAATGTCAAATAGCACATTGTGAGAAATTAAACTTAAATTTGTTCATCTTTTTTAAACATAAAAGGGATGTTGCTGTCTCTTGCTAATCCAACACTAGAGGAATTAAAGCCTGATTATTGTATAAAATAACAAAAGCACCAAAAATATGTGCAATTACTTCACAGTTTATCAGCATGAGCAGGAATATTTTCCTTTTAATTAGCACTTTTGGAGAGACGAACAGAGCAAAGCAGCCACAGGAACACAGGAATCAAACTGTACACTAGAAGGGAAGCATCCGCCAGAGCTCAGAAGTGTATGATGTGGCTGAACTTGGTGACAGAAGAATTCTGTAAGCAACAAATATTCTCATTTTGAGTTAAATATGCTGGCATAACCAAGCCTGATGTTGCAATGGTGAGTTGTGTGTGGAGTATGGAAGAGAAGACCAAAAGGATTAACTTTTGTCTAATAATGCAGAGCACCAAGCCCAGTTTTTTTCACAGATCTCTATTCTTGACTCAGTTATTCTTTCTATAGAAATAGCATTGGCTATTTTTAGAGGGAGTAAGAAAAACTAATTTCACTGAGGAAAAAAAAAAATGAAGCTAGATTGTATTTTGTCCTTGACATTTCTAGATGAGCATACCTAGTGTCTCAGGCTGCCTACTCCTGCAGCCACCTGCACTCCACTGTGAGACTGCTCTCTGTTGATCTCCTGGATAACATTATTTCTCAACATCTTCTATCTTTATTCCATCTGCTGCTCTTTCCAAAGTTAAGTTAAATTCTTACAAAACTGAATATTACAACAAAATGTTGTCTGTAAAGAGTATAAGATAACTTTTATATGAAAGAAATAGAGACAAAATTACAAATTCCATCCCAAGCTAGCATACGGGAGAGCTGACCTACTGATCCATGAAAAAGCCATTGTCTCTTTCTTCCCTGGTAAGGAAGATACATGTCACACACCATGAAAAAGGTCTTTCTCACTGCTACGCCAAGTGATGAAAACATTTTGAAAAACGGTGTCTAAGCTGTGGATGCTGAAGCTTTCCCATTTCCTAGAGCTCGGTGCCTTTGCCAGCTGTATCACAGTCAGAGGCTTGTGAAAAAAGAAAAGGGTCAGCAGGCAATAGTGTATAGAAAAGAACCACAAGGAATAAACACTGCAGGTGGAACAGAGAGAAAAGTTGGTGAACAAACCTGAATTAGAACTATATATTAAAAAATGGACCACAATAAATGATGGGGACTTTTTATTTCTTCCTTTTAATCTCTGATTTTGGTAAAACAGTACAATTCTTGCTTCTCCTTCATCTAAACAGCAGAAAAAAATTCCTGTAGTCTCAAAACAGAGAGGCACTTACATAACTATTCTTTTAAAATTAAATGTAGTAAGAAAATCTAACAAAATTTCAGATGTATTTAAAGAAAAAAGCCATGAAGCAGCTGCAAAATGAGCATAGGAAGCATGTATAAAAGTATCACTGAAGAGCATTCACCAAGAAATTTTCAATACCATGACCTTCTCTTAGAAACTGCCAGTTTCCCAAGACCAGAACTTTTCACAGGAAAATTCTAACATTCATTAACCTTTTCTTAAGTCTCTTGGTTCCAGTAAGGAATTTCTCCTCGACTACCAGAAATATAATAGTACCCAGACCAGCTGTTCTCTAAAGCAAAGTTTACTTCTCTGTAACAGTCTTTGTTTGAGTAGCTCACAGGCACACTCCTTCCTAGTCTCACCCAATAGGGAATCAAAAAGTTTCACCGCAGGAAACCACACATCCTCTAGTAGAAACAGACACAGTTGTAAGCCTAGAGACTAAAGACAGAAAACAGTCTGTTAGTAAGTAGATTCAATCCACATCTTAATCATTAATTACATCTAACAGTAGGACTAGACTTAGTAATTCACTTGAAATTAATCTGATGACCTCTGAGCAAATCAATGTGTCTTCACAGAACAGAGGCAAGATCCAAATTTGAGTGCAAAAGCCATACAGCTGACTGACTTCCGTTGAGTGAGCATTCTGTGCATTTATTTTGTCATCGGACTCCCAAATTCTCTCAAAGGGAACAACAGAAAAATTTACAACTTTAAAAAATATCTAACTACAAAAGAATTCTGACATGCCAAAAAGGTAGTGAGACTGACCATAGGTAGTGTTTCTATTCCTGATTTGCCTGGCAAACATATAAGTAATTCTAGTTAAATAATTTATTTATATCCTTGTCTCATGCTAAATGTAGTAAAAAAGCTGGTAAGATCTCTACATTAATTACTAAATCTATCAGTGAACACTAGACACACTTCTTTCCTGTAGTGAAGTGTGTTATGATTTGATTGTATGTAGAACTATGTAACACAGACCTTCAGATATAGAAAAAGCCCTCCTTTTACAGGAGATAGGACACGTTTACATATTTATATGGCTTTACCTTTGTTCTTAGAAGTCCTATAATTCTATGCATGAAGTAGGCATTTTCTGACGTAAGTAATGAAATAGATTAATTGACATTGTAATTAGTGAAAACAAAGATACAGCTTTAAGATCATAACTGTTTATTCAGAGATTACCCTTCAAAAATACTTGCCTCCTTAAGATTATTATTATTATTATTATTATTATTTTATTTTCACTAGAGCTCTGTTTCTCTGTTCCCATCTTCTGGTACTTTTATTAACAGCTTATAGAAAAGAAACAGAATACTAGATGCCCATGGAAAGACTAGTATGTGCTGGATTTCACCCTTGGGAACATTTAACTGTTCCATACAAGATGTTCATCTCAGAATTGTCACACAAGAAAGAAAAAACATCATAAAATGCACCTCAGATGCAGAGGCAGAGGGGAGGCAAGGAAAAGCATTACCAAGTTTTCCCTTTATATTCTCACAGAAAATCCGCCATTGTTTAGGTTAAAAAAGACCCAGATCTCTGCAGAACAGTGAATACCATGTATGGGGCAACAGATGTCATATGCAAGTTCTTCACTCATAGACCAGTGCAATCCCATTGACTTCAGCCAAGGTGCTTGCGCTTGAAGCAAAAGGATTTTTCAAGACATTCAGTAGTCACACAGCGTGTGTTGGTATTTATGCACAACTCCAGGAGGAAAATTTTCCCTTGTTAGTGTAGCTGCACAGCATGGAATAAGCCTTCATTGCACTTCTCTGGAGAGGTGCACCATTTTCAGGTTACATAAACCAGGACTTCTTGTACTCTTGACTGTGTGTGCCCTAGCAGCCTTTCATGCCTAAGGTGTAAGTACTGTAAGGCAGGTATTGTCGTTAGGACATGAAAGGATGCTCAGTTTAAAAATGAAAGTCTTTGTACTTCTGTTAAAAAAAAAAAAAAAAAAAGACGTTTTTAAGGCACTTCTGTTTGCAGTAATGGTAAAAAAATCTCAAAATTTGTTCTGAAAAAACTCACTTTCCCCCTATTCCTACACATTCAGATGCACATGCAAGCACCTTTTCTCTTTTTCTCCTTACATTGAAAGATAAAAAAAATTGGAGAGGGTGAAAGGCAAAGAACACTGAACCAGCTATTTTGTTTCCGTATTCATAAAAGTAGTCCTTTTTTAAAGGAATCTGCTTTGAAGTTTTCACCCTAAGAATTGCTACCAGTTCTAGTTGCTACCCAGAATTTATGTCACACATTTTTTAAAGTAACATTTGGGTGTCCTCACAGATGAAATCTTCACCTTGCCATTCCACTTTTCAGGAAAAATTAAAGTCTATCTTATTATATAATTATGCTACAAGACACTAAAAAAAATAACCAAATTGTCTGGACAATTTTGAACACTTGAAGATACAAGTGTTCACATATTCAAATTATGACCTTTGTGTGTGGCAGCTACCACATTTTGGCAGGGTTCTTAAGATAGATACACTCCTAGGCCACGTAATTCACTTAAAATCATCTGGGCAAATAAATTATTTCTTCCTGTTCTCTCAGGTCTTCTTTTTGGTACTATATTTTATAAAATGTTAAGAACTTTTAATACCTCAAAACCTTAGCTATAATACTTAAATTAATTAATAATCTAAGAACCTGTAGTGATTATAGCAGTGGCATTATGATACCAGATAAAGCATAGGTATAAATTCAATTCCTATTTTTTGTCTCATAATCAAGATATTATACAGTCCCCAACACAAAAGACTTATAAAGCTGTACCAAGCTATGTATAACTCTATCCACATTCATACATGTTTACACCATTCTGTAGATTATTGGTCCATATTCTCAGTTTATTTGAAGTTAAACAAGTCCACCAGAGGGTAGATATAGCTCTTTTGTATTTTTTTTTTACTAGCTTATTCTATCACGAACTAAATAAGATAAAAACAAAGGTTGTATATCCTGGTTTGAGTTAGAACAGAACTAATTCTGTTCAGTGATTTTATTTTTCAGCTAAGTCTCTGATAACCAACTGCACTTTCTGAAGTTAACGGCATATTTTTGCAGCAGTGTCTGCTTCTAGAAGTGAGAATGCTTGATGTTTATGGTTACAACTAAGGACTGATGTGCTGAAAGGGTCTTTCTTATACTTGCGCCTATAGAAACCAAGGTCACTGTTAAAGCTTATGTACCACTTTGGGATGAAGAAAGTAAAAGGCTGCACTGGCAGAGGAGAGAGCAGGACAGGTGACCCTAAACTGACCAGTGAGGTATTTCATTCCATATACATCATATTCAGTATGAAGCTTAGGGATCACAAGGGTCAAGCTCTCTTCTTCAATGGCCAGCGTCCAAGGAGGACCCTGTCCATTATGCCTTCAATCCCAATTCATCTGTTCCTGAATCCAGTTCCTGAATTCAGCTCCTGAGTCTAGGTCCCATCTGCCGCTGAGTCTAGTCTGGGACTTCCTCAGTGCCTGCTCCGCAGCATCAGTGGTGGCAGGGATATAATTGCCATCAGAGGAGTTGGGTTCAATATTGGGTTTGTATATATTTGTATATATTTTGTTTTATCGTTATTAGTTCCATTAAAACTGTTTTAGTTTTCTCTTCCAATCCATAAGTCTGTTTCCCTTATTCCCTTTCTCTTCCCCTTTGGGGAGGGAGAGTGGTTAACAGACAGTATCTGTCATCATCTAGTGGCTGGCCCAGCCTTAACTCTTGATGTTGTAAGATTCAAGAAATCAGGAAAACTATCAGATAACATCTTTTATACAACAGGATTCCTTGAGGTTTGACAACATTAAAAATAATTTCACTTCAATTAAAATTATGTAATATTCATCCTGATAACAACTGTATTTTATTGCATAGATAGCAGCATATGGTAAGTATTTATACATTATATTTAGCCAGACGTACACAAACATTCATTAATAAAAGCTAAATTAACACAGCATCTGATGAGAGCTTTGCCCAGCATGCCAGTCTATGCCAGGCAGAGTCTGAGATAGTACTGCAGCATTCAAGCTAATCTACCATTTACCCAGCCACCTATTGGTTCTGGCTTTCAAAAAGAACGATAGAGTGAAACTGCATATACTACCAAGGATCAGGGAGAAGCTTAAAAGCTGCTGTGGTCTGATATCACAGGCAATAAAAATAGTCAAGACCCACATTTACAGTAGCAAAGAAGCTTATTGTTACTAAAAAGTAATTTTCCCTCCTATAAATGGAGAGGATTTTGATAATTAAGCCTTGACTAGGTATATCAACGTTTCTACCACAAAAAAAAAGTCAGCAGAAATGGAAAAATGTTGGAAAAAGTCTAGTGAGAATTTTTTTTTTTTTTTTATGAAAGACAGAAAGAATGAGCTTTTGATACTGATAGCCTCAGAAAAATATCACATGTAGTAGACAGTGCTTTGGTCTAGAATGATCTTTACCAATGTTTTGGTAAAATTTTAAGTCTGAAATGATCCTTTAGTTCAGAAAGATATTCTACAATGACATCTCTACTACTGACATGAGTGCCTCCATCTTCCTGTTGTAAAATGTAGGACTTGTATGAGATTTTGTGATATTAAAAATGCCATTATAACATTTCTTGTCCTTCAGTATTGCTCTGTTCTTCATTTGTCCTGAGTTGATTTAAACAAAAACCGTATGATCATAGGATATTACAGGTTGGCAAGGACCTTAAGAGGACTGTTGTTCAACAATTTGCTCAATGCATGGCCAGCTATGGGAACAATTTAGGATGCTCAGGGCCTTATCCAACTTGGTCTTAGAAAAAAAGAATGGAGACAGCATAAACTCTCTGTGCACCCTGCTCCACTGCCTGAATATCCTCATGGTGAAAAATTTTCTCTTCTGTTGTTTTACTTTATGTCTATTGCCTCTCATCCCCCCACAGTGAAGATCCTGATTCCATCTTCATGATAACCTCTCCATGGGTACTAGGGTGCTGCTGTTAGGTACCCCCAAAGCCATCTCTTCTCTGAACCGAGCGATTCCCTATCCTTCAGCCTCTCTTCATAGAGGAAACACCCCAATTCCCAAGGTGGCCCCTGACAAATTCACTCCCATTTAACATGTCTCTTGGATATTGGAAAGCTAAAAACTGGGTGCAGCATGCTAAATGTGTGCTTCTCACCAGCACACACGGCAGGTTCACATTCAGCTCACTGCTCACAAGGACCTCAGTGCCTTTTACACATAGCAGCTCTCCAGTATGGCAGTACAGCTTGCTCCTCCCCAGACACTGGATTTTTGCATCTGTCCTTGCTGAATTTCATTACATTACTGTTGGCCTATTCTTCTAGCTTGTTTAGATCCTTCTGGATTGTAATCCTGCCCATGACCATACAAACTGTTGGCCCCAGTTCAGTGCTATCTGCAGACTTCATGAGTGTCCACTCCATTTACCACAACCTCCATTCATTGACAGAGATGTAAAACAGAGAAGATGATAGTATAGACCCATGCAGTACTCCACCTCCAGGTAGAGTGCAACCCATTAATCACCACATTCTGAGTTTTATCCATCTGGTTGTCCACCCATCCAGACCATAATACCCTCACTCACATTGAGAATATTGCAGAAGACAGTATCAAAAGCCTTGGTGAAGTCAAGATGAATGACATTCACTGTTTTCCCTTCATTCACAAAGCCAGTCATTGCAACCTAGAAGACAACCAGGTTGATCAGGCACTATCTACCCTCAGCTTTCCTAGCATCAACCCTTACATCCCTATATAGGCAATGTTTGTCTGTTCTTTCTCTGTAGCATCTCGCTACCTCCTTTGTACTGTTGCTTAGTCACACAGGTCTCCTGAAAAATCTGACTTGTCTTGAGTATTAGGATTGAACAGTTCTTGAGCTTGGAGGAAGCTGCCCTTAGAGGTCTGCCACCTTTCCCTAACTCCTTTGCCCTTCAGAGGTGTCTCCCATGGGATTACATCTACCAGATCCGTGAATAAGCTAAAGCCTGCTCTGAAATCCAGGGCCTGCACTCTGCTATGCTCCTTCCTCATTCCTCTTAGGATCTTGTTCTCCACTATTTAATAGTTAATACAGCCAAGGCTACCATAGATTAACAGATCCCCAACAGGTTCTTCCTTATTAGTGAATACGACATCAAGACGTGAATCAACTGTGGCTGGCACACCAGGTGCCAAGATCAGATAGATGCCCCAGCAGCATCCTTGGTCCCTTGCATGTTCTCTACCACATGAACCACTCTGTGAACTGCCAAATACCTGATTGCAGGACATGCTTTTGCACCTTTAGGTCATGGCAATTACCAGCCTCGAGCAAACAGAAGCCATGCATAGGATAGGTCCCTTCTTGCAAGCCTACAAGCCTCCCTGAACACCTCCCATACATGAGCTCATGAACATCATCCACTTCATCCTCACAGCAAAAGCACTTCATTGAAATACAGAAGGAGACTATACCACCATGACAGTGAGGAGGGCTATGAATTTTGCAAAAGCATTCTTGGTAGATGTCACAGCTGGCATCCCAGAGTCACTAGTTTAAATGCTCTGTGCATAGATTATCTTGACAATATAAAACTGCATCTTTATAAAATGAAATGTAAAGGAACAAGAGGGTATGTGCCACTCTATTTCTTGTGTTTGAACACTGTAGGGGGTGGAGAGAAACTCAGTGAATGGTCAGTACCTATCTGGTTATGTGTCCAGGTTTGTAACAACAGGTACAGCATGCAGCTCTTTGCCAAATTCAGTTAAGTAACAAAAATAACTCATTTAAAACTGCTACCACAATCTAAAGTATCTTGTAGTCTGGGCTTTCCCTACTTCCCCACTCTTGTTTCATTTTTCATATCTCTTGAAAACTACTTCTTCATGGAGGCACCTTCATGGGCTGTTGTTTTTGAGGAGATATCCAAGGTTTTGTTACCATTAACTAGCTATCTATATTTCCCAAAACATGCACATTCCTCTTCCAAACACTTCTCTGCTATTCTTAATGTTAATCCTCTATGTCTTCTCTCGCAGAAAGTAATCACAAACCTGCCACTAAAGTCCCAGTTTGCAAGCTGATTTTGCAGATAGCCACCACAGAGCTGTGTATAGCACAGATTTTTCTGTATTTTCCAGCTACCTCCATTCCTGTCCACAAAATAAAGAAACAACAGACACAAGAATACTCAGTGCTAAAAGAGGACTTATGGGAAAAATATACTAAAATTTTTGTGCTAGGAAATGATTTAGGGGTAAGGGAAAATGCTTGGAAAAGGAAAGATTTGTAATTTGAATTTCGATTGCTAACTTCTACTCTGTGCATTATAATTTTAGTTAACCAAAGAAATGAGAAGGCTTATGATGCCATGAGAATACACGGAAACAGTCTGACCAGAAGCACCAGTTTAAGTATTGAAGCCTAATTTCATACCATAGAAGTTAAACTTTGCACAGCAACTTATCTGAAACTCAGCTATTTTACAACAGTAAATCAAACTCATGCTGATAAATTAAGTGCTTTGTTGTATTTTAAATGATAGGGATATGATGTAGTTTACTATAAATTTGTTAATTCAACAAACACTCCAATAACTAGTCAGCTAAACAACAATAAATACGAAGTATCGCAGCAATCTGTTTGTCTTATAAAGGTTAGATTCTGCTGTGGATAAAAATATACAAAACTCTCCTTTAAGCAGAAACTGAAATGCAGAATAGTCTGTTCTGAATCAACAAAAGAAATAGTAAATTGAGAAAAATCTCCTAAAATCTGAAAGGAACTCTCAACTAAGTGAGTACCAAAGCAGCACAAAATCCATTATTGACAGTGTTTGCTGGGAATAAAGCTCTCTCAGATCTACAAAATGCCTGAGGACAACCTCTTTGCAAGGAAGCACGCGGGCTTACGGGCTTCTATAATCTCTCTGTGGTTCTGCTGCTGGACTTTAAACAGCAGGACAGAGGCAGAGAAGCGAGAAGAAATTGAGACAATGAGCTTCTGTTTGGCCATTAATAGGTACAAAACCCTCAGAGAGGTAAATCCCTAGGATTTGTTCAGAAGACTCCTGCAACCCCTGAGGATCCTTCTATCTGAAAAAGAAGAATGATTTTTATTACATTCTGAAGTAAAATATTTGGGTCATTCCTAAGAGACTCATTTGTTTGGGGGAAGCAAGTGAACTATTTATGGCTTTTCTGGTAAGAAAAAGACAAATTTCTTTCCTGAAGACACTTTTTCTAGTCTTAATAAATACCTTGAACTACTAAGACTTATACTAGTCTTTTGTGCAACTCAGAAATGAAAGAAAATATAATCATAGTCTGAACAACATAAGTTGCTATTTTTTTGTATTAACCTTTCAGTTATTTTAGTCTGATGAACAGCTTTTAGATAAAAGTTTCCTGGTTAGCAGTACCTTTACTCTATGCTTCGGTGTCAGTATACAAAATGTAAGCGACCTTCAGTGCAGTACTCGCTTACACTGTACCTTGCTGGTGAAAAATAATAACTAAAAAAATGTTTGAAAGTTCTAAAAGCAGTTACTGAAATTTTTACTTTTTGTTGTGAGCACTGTGTGAGTGTATCTGTCTGATTGCAATCATACAGTGCCTACACATGAAGAGCAATTAATTTAATCCAAAGGTGCACTTTACAATATACCATCCAGATTATTATAGAAACACTATGGTATTTCTTTACTATGGTTATTGTCACATTAGAAGAAACAAAAACTTTATAAAATATATATGGAATGGTAGTAAAAATAAGCACCTTCTGACCACAATATCCTTGATAATTATTTCTATGTATTTAGAAAGAACTGATTTTCCAGTCAGCTTTAATATTTAGCATTTCCTGGGCTCATATCTGTTACTAGAACAGTGAAACCACAGGCACAGGTTTTTGCTATGTACCACCTAACATATCTGAAATTAAATTCTTCACTCTCCTGACAATGCAATATTCTGTTTGACAATATATTTGTACTTTATGTCTATTTTGCATTAACCGGTTGTAAAGCTGGTATGCATGACAATATTTTCAGATTATGATCACAGAAGTAGCTGAGATGGTTTAGGGCCTCCAGCTTTTTTTTCATAACAATTTCCTCATTGGAAGTTTCTGATTTGACAAGAGAGACAAACAAACCAGACACAGGCTCTTGATTTTGTCCAGGGTGAGGTTAGCCAGTTTATGGAAAGCTATTCAAGCTATTTGGTTGACGCTGCATGGAAGCAGGTGAAGACCTGCACATTCACTCTGCAGTTCATGCAGGACTCTTCTCCCAGCATTTTCAGCCCTTTCTCTAACAATAATCTGTCCAAAGTTTCACTCATTTTCAAGCACAGAACTGAGAACTGAAGCTCCATATCCTACTTTCATATATAAAGAAGTAATTTTATTTCTTGTAACCATTCACGTGAGACTGACACAAGGCAAGGAACAAACACAATATGAATGCTGAAAAAGCTCGGTTCCCAAAAGCATGGGAAGTAAACTGAGGTTCCCACCTTACAGTAATATTAATACAAAAATAACTGTATTGGGTCTCATTCAGATGGCGTTTGTTTTCTTCATAGTATCCTGTGTGGTGCTGTATTTTGGATTTGTGACTAAAACAGCGTTGATAACCTGTACGAGTAGTGCTTGTAGCCATTACACATACACAAAATCCTTTAGTCTCTGACAGGAGCCATTAGGCTCATTGCCCAAAACATCTCAGGATCTACCAAGACAATTGGCGTACTTATATAAAAAACAAAGGTATCTGTAACAATCATTCTCCTTCAGACACATCCTGAAATCATTAAGACAGAAAGCTGGTTACATTGCTGGTTTATTCCTCAAATGGCAAAATGATATCAAACTTCTTTTCACTAGAGCAGAAGCAAAGAGAAAGAAAACCTGAACAGGTTACATAATAATTTTAGATTTCTTTCTCCAAAGTAGCAAAGATTAATCAGCTTATTCTTTCTGCATTTCTAGTCTCATGAATAATTATGAACCCTTGAAATTATGATTCATCCATAACACAAAAGAATGTATTAATTGCTCAAGTAGTTTTAAACACTGAAATTTTATCAAATGACTAAGTGTCTTTTCCCAATTTATGCTATGTCAAAAGTCTCTTTCAAGTCACTTGAAACATCATAACTTTACAGAAACAAGAGCTTTATTTCTCTCCTTTTAAGATAACTTCATTAAGAAAATGATTTGTGAGCAGGTCATTATTATCTGACCTGATGAATTCACAAATTTGATTAGCAAGATAAATTACATAGAAATAAGGACTTCAGAAGTTTATAAATAAAATTTTAATTCCCAAAAGAAAATGTTGCTTTTGAATTTAGCTAAGAACTTTTACCGCTCTTCCTCCTACCCAGTTCAATTAATTCTGTACTTTGGAGTACATTATCATTTCCTTTCTTTTACTGAAGTTTTTTGCTGTTTCTACTGTCTAACCCATACAATTTGTCATACTGTGATTTTGGAGTGTTGGTTTTCTGGGCTGTTTGTGGGATGAAACAGAACAGGAAATGCAACTATCAGCTGAAATACAAATACCCAGGTAGTCCTCTTGGCAGCTACATTAAGAAAATTTCCAAGAAAAAATAAGGGGGTTTAGAACATTTATCTCCCTCAATTCCAACGACCTAACAATTGCAAGGTAGTCATAATTAAATTAAGCAAGAAAATTCCTTTCTGTGCTTAAGCATTCAGCAAAGATTTAAGGGAATAAAAGCACAAGAATTGGTAACAAAATATATTGTTATTTACATTGTATGTCTTATTTCACATGTACTCTCGTTTAAAAGTACTTAACTTACAAATCTGTGGCTGTTTAGGTGTTACTATCAAGTAACTTACATTCCTATTCAAGGTTTTGTATGGGTACCAACATTTAAAGACAGTGGAGTTTTTAACTTTCTGCAGTATTTTCTTGTGTTCGTATCACAGGAATCAGAGGAGAGAGAACATGTCACAACATAAGGAGAAGGTGGCACAACCAAAGCTTGTGTGATCCTGAAGTTAATAAATTTAACTAAATTGCACTTTTCACACTTGGATATATCACACATCAAAATCAAAGGACATAGATAAAATATAACATTCCTCTATTCGCTATACCTAAAGCAATTATTTGAGGGTTTTTTCTACAATTACATTGGTCAGCAACTCTGATGTATAGCTTTTCTTGTGAGGTTTAGCTTAGTTTTAGGAAAACATTTTGTAACATTGCTTAAGAGAAATACGTTATAGTTCGGTCATCTGCTCTATATGCTCACTTTAATTCCATTTAATTGTATCACAGTATTCAGGGAATTATATTTTTTTTCCAAAATATCAGAACCTTTCTATTCTCAACTTTGGGCATTCTAGATTTTTGCTTAATACATCAGTTCTAAAAATTACACAAGCATATCTTCTCTGCATACTGTACAGGAGCTCCTGAAATGACAGGTCATAACTCTTATAGCTAGATGAAAAGTAAAGGATGTAATTTTAATGACAATGCAGGGAGGCTTTGTTACTTGCCTGAATGCATAGACGCTGGCTAACTGTGGTTGTAAAGGCTCAGGATAGATCTGAGGGAGATGTTACTGGATGAAATTTTATGATTCTTGCTATAAAGAAGATCAAACTAGAGAATCAAGAAGGGCAATTCCTAATTTAGACATTTATGAAGATAGGAACAATTTCTTCATTTTAGACACTTATCTTCATCTGCTGAAGAGAGTGGATTGTATGCAATAGGATAGAGAATATTTCTACTTGGGTCAGATGGTACTGTCAGCAGAGCAGTGAAGTCATTCTTAAGCACTAATAATATCCATTTATTTGACATAACAATATTGGGAGACTCTGTTGCGAGACCAAAAAATAGTCACGAACAAAAAACAGCTCACCTTAGTCATGTTTTTGTCCTGCTAGATTATAATAAAAAGACACTGATATAGGCCCTTGGGAAAAAATACATATAAATACTACAGAAGGTTCCTAAAAAGTGTAGAACTTAAAACAGCTGTGGGGTGAAAGGATGTCTATGAAATATGCAAATTTCTGCAGAAGATATGCTTCTAAATTTTGTCTAAAATTTAGCTGAAAAATACTGAAATAGCTAAAACTTTATGTTGGGGAATAGCTATGGTTCTGAAGAATTTTTATCCTTAAGATGCAACTCAGCATACCAAACACAAGACTGAGCCCATATTTTAGGTGGTTATTTTTATATTTCAGCTAATCCCACTCAACTCAATTTTCTGTCACCAAAACAAAATGTGTACTGTTCACTTAACTAATTTGCCTACAGTCCAGCTTTTATTCAAAGAAAAGGAAGGAGATAGAGAATGAAAGGGATAATAAAGATACAAGTATTGCCAAGTGCAATTGAAAAAGTAATGTAGTTAGACCTTGGGTGATGCCTCCAGCATTCCAGAAAAACTCTGTTCCTTTAAAAAAATTGTGGTTGTCTAATTAATGATTGCTGGTCTCCTTAACTACAGGAAGCAGCATTAAAATGTCTTAGGAAGCCATTACTTTGTATGACAGTTCCACACTCTCAGAGGAATTAGAGTAATTCAGTGTTTTCCATTCAAATACATCCAGGACTAAATTTAAAAACAGCTATAATAGCTAGGTACTTTATCAATTAATCTAATAAAATCATATTGTATCCAGGTATTGTTTTTTTTCAGAGGAAATACTAAACTTCCTTGATTTATTTATATGAAGTAGAGAAAATTTTATCATCACATTTTTATTTCTTTATATATGTTTCCCAAGTCTTCACTCTCTGATCTAGAGATAGCAGTTCTGAAGTTAACAAGCAAATACATAAATAAAAGTGAATACAGCAATGAAGCCATTTAATTTAATATAAAGTTTAAACAATACCAAACCAACATGGGTAATGAAATGTCCTTTTAAGAATTTTAAATCTCTATTGAGATCTTAAATAAATACCAAACTGAGCCTGAGATGGCATTGTGAGCCAGTAAGAAGAGTGCTGTTTAGAAGCAACAAATTTGAATGTTTTTATTTTATGATTCTTCCAAGATACAACCTTTACGAGACACAATAATTTACTATGCACATCTTGGTGCATCTTGATTTCTGGTTCAGTTAAAACACAAGCTCTCTGAATAGTGAATGAGTAGTTTTATATATTGTACAGAAGGATATTGATTACAACAATCTTTGATTCTCAAATACTCTATTTTTTGTATGAATCTGCTTCCAATTATCATTATAAAACTGAAGCCTAATTGAAGAAAAAGGAAATTACACTACAATGCAGGATTAACTAGATTGCCTCAACAGCTACAAACTCCTCAAATTATTACATATACATCCTAGAAGTACCTCTTAGTAAGGGAGTTGAATGAAAATATCATTTGTCACTAAAAAAAAGTACAGCTGCTAAAGGTGTCCACCCACAAATTCCTATAGAAACCCATTGAAATACCAGACAAAGAGAAGTAAGTACGAAGACACAAAGTAGGACTTTTAGCAAGAGTTTAACTTACTAGCTTATTTGCAGATCTGCAAAGCACAGAAATACCAAATAGTGACTTGGGAACAATGGTTTGGGGTTTTTTGCGTGATCCTCCAATAAAAAATATTAAGAACTTAGTATCTGGATATAATTTCTCATAAAATTTCTCTTAGTTACTGGTTTAGCAAAAAGGTACTTTCATTCATTTTACAAAGAGAAAAAAATAAACAAAATAAAGGAAGGCAAGTAGAAGATATGCTATGAGCAAAGATTGGCCCAAATTTCAGAAGTTAGGGAACATTTGAATTAACTTGACAGGGCTCAGACGAAGGGGATCAGATCAAGTGAAAAGTCTTTTTTTACTAAAACTACAAAAGTAATAAGTGAATGACATGTAATTCAGAAAGAATTACAGAAGAATGGAAGAAACATTAGTTTCTCCACCAAACTTTAGCTATCAAAAAGTTTTGGTTTACATAACGCTAAGCTAGTTGTTAGGATCAGCAGCCATTAGTGAAGGCAGGCATCTCCAGACTAAAACTCATCTCAACTTCTTCAGGTGCTATCAGCTGTCCATTAGTTGGTGTGAAACCAGCTTTTAATTTTTAAAGATACATAAGATGAATGTAATCTTATGAGGTAGCAGTTGAATTTTTTTTAATATTGATTTAAAAAGTCATGAAATCTTGTTTGCAAAATTAAACCTCTTGATAGGTTGCAGATAGAAAGACAGAGAATCAATGTAACATAAACGTTACAGAATCAGAACACTGAATAAGTTATTTAGTGAGGTATCTCAAGAATGATCAATATGTTTTGAACTCTGTTCAACAATCCTATACTGCACATCAAAGAAGGGATGTAAAGCACTGGCATTATTCTTGTATGAATTGTAATAGAGAGTGAGGCTGAGTAAAAAAATATATATGTATATGTCATATTTATAGAGAGAGAACTAAGCTTCCATCTCTTTGTTGTGGTAACAAGGGATTTGTTGTGCAGTTCAGCAATTTTTCTCTAGGGTTAGGAAAATGAAATTAAGACTAGAATATTTTTTTTTTTGTCCTCCTTAACTAGAGGCAAGTTGTTGACTCAAGTCCCAGAGGCTAGGAGCAACTTCAAACATTACTTACATAATTAAAGACAGTCTGATGCAAAGACATTTGGAAATTATAAAAGGTATATATGTAGAAGTACAATTTATAATATGTTTTGACTATCGAGCAACAGTATAGTATAAAGATGAGTCGATTTACTGAGTGTTTGTTGATGTACAATTACAACATACAAAACATGGTCTAACATGGACATGTGGCAGTTGGAGTTTGAAATATAGTGTCCACGACACATTATTTACAGCAATAATGCTAATTTTTTCTTTGAATTTTGTCATCATATCATTCACTCTATTAATCACTGACAGTATTTTCAAGAACAGTTGTGTTCACATTTTTAAAATTTGCTTGCTGTTATAGTCACATTATAATTATTGAATGACAGGAATATTTTCCCAAAAGATTGTCTTTAAACAAGATTTTGGGGGATTAGGAAAAAAAATTTTCACATGCAAAACAATCAGCTTTAGCAGTAAGTCATTGTCAGTGATTATTTCAGCTAATATGATATTTCATCTTTGACAAGTTGTGGAGATCAGGGCATGTCCCAGAAGACTGGAAGAAGACTAAAGTCTCTCCATCTACAACAAGGTCTTAAAGGTGGGTCCAGCAAATTATAGGCCCATCATTCTTACTTCAGTCCCTGGGAAAGCTATGGAATGAATCCTTCTAGGGTCTACCACAAGTCAAATGAAGCATGTGATTAGGAAAAGGTAGCATGGATTCCATAAGGGAAAATCATGCTTTACAAGCCCGATAGCCTTCTACAACAAAGTAAGCTGCTCAATTGATGTGGGGCAAGTGCTGGACATTAGCTACCTGGATTTTTCCAAGGCTTTTGATGCAGATCCCCACAGCCTCCTCCTAGAGAAACCAATGCATTGCTGCCTAGACAAGTGGTCTGTGCAGTGGGGGGGGAACTGGCTGACAGGTCACACACAGAAGGCGGTGGTAAATAACTCCCTTTCAAACTAGCAACCTGTCACAAGTGGAGCATCAGTATTAGGCCCAACACTGCTTAATATGTTCATAAGTAATCAAGTTGATGGGATCCAGTGTGCCCTGATGAAGTTTGCTGATAATACCAAACTGAGTGGGGAAGAGGACACTTTGGAAAGGAGTGCCCCCCTGCAGGCAGACCTGGATAGGCTGGACCAGTGGGCTAACAAGAACCCAATGAAGTTCAACAAGGACGAGCGTAAGGTCTTGCACATGGGAAAACATAACCCAGGAGTGCAGCGCAGGCTGACATCTACCTAGCTGGAGAGCAGCTCTGTGGAAAGGGACCTGGGTGTCTTGGTGGATAAAAAGCTCAACATGAGTGAACAGTTTGCTGCAGTGGCAGAGAAAGCCAACACAATGTTGTGTTGCATCAACAGGGGCATCACCAGCAGAGACAGAGAAGTCATTATCCCACCCTACTCAGTGCTTGTCAGCCCACACCTGGAATACTGTGTTCAGTTTTGGTTCCCACTATACAAAACAGATGTGGAGAGGGTCCAGAGAAGGGCCACAAAGATGATCAAAGGACTGAGAAGCCTGTCATCTGAGGAAAGCCTGAGAAATCTGTGTTTGTTCAGCCTTGAGAAAAAAAGACTTAGGGGAGACCTCATTGTGATGTTCCGGTGTTTAAAGGGTGGCTACAGAGAAGATGGAGACTCCCTTTTTGCAAGGAGTGACATGGAAAAGACAAGGCACAACGGGTCCAAGTTACTCGTGGGGAGATCCTGACTGGACACAAGAGGAAAATTTTTCATAATGAGAACAATCAGCCATTGGAATAGTCTCCACAGGGAAGTAGCAGTGTCCCCAACATTGGACATACTTAAGATTCAGCTATACAGGGTGCTGGGCCATCACAGGTGGGCGAGGCTCTGCCTCTGGAACACGCAGCCAATAGGAAAAATAAAACATTCTGCTAGGTTGTGAGTCATTCACAGGTTAACTCCAACTCAGGGCCCACAGCTCAGGCTCCAGCACTTGAGTCCTGCACTTGGATCACAACCACCCCATGCAATGCAACAGGCTTGGAAGGGAGTGGCTGGAAAACTGCCTGACAGAAAATGGCCTGGGGGCTCTGGTTGAACCAGCTGAATATGAGCCAACAGTGTGCCCAGATCAAGAAGGCCAACAGCATCCTGGCTTGTATCAGAAATAGTGTGGCCAGCAGGACTAGGGGAGTGATCGTCCCCCTGTACTCAGCACTGGTGAGGCCACAGCTCAAATACTGTTTTCAGTTTTGGGCCCTTCACTACTAGAAGGACATTGAGGTCTGGAGCGTGTCCTAAGAAGGGCAATGAAGCTGGTCAAGGGTCTAGTGAGCACATCTTATGAGGAGCAGCTGAGGGAACTGGGGCTGTTTAGCCTGCAGAAAAGGAGAGTCAGGGGAGACATCAACACTCTGTACAACTACCTGAACAAAAGTTGTAGCAAGGTGCGGGTTGGTCTGTTCTCCCATGTAGCAAGTGATAGAACAAGCAGAAACAGCCTCAAGTTGCACCAGGGCAGGTTTAGATGGGATATTAGTAAAAATTTCTTCACTGTAAGAGTTGTAAAACACTGAAACAGGCTGCCTAGGGAAGTGGTGGAGTCACCATCCCTGGAAGTATTTAAAAGCTGTGTAGATGTGGTGCTGAGTGACATGGTTTAGTGGTGACCTGGAAGTGCTGGGTTAACAGTCAGACTTGATGATTGTGAAGGTCTCTTCCAACCAGAACGATTCTATGTTTCTATTGTTGTCACCCTTTGAAGCTGGTCTATATCTAATATTCCAGAGGCACTAAGGATGGTGAGGGGCCAGCACAGACACCAAGGAATGGCTGTTCAGAGATATAAGTTACTAAACCCACTGCAGACCGTGTAAAAATCACAATAATTTGAAAGCCAGCTTTTGAAACGTTTGCACAGGAAGAGATAAATGCATATACCTGGCACAAAAGGCTGACTGTGAAGAAATTAAATCCCTGCAGTTGAAGTCTAATAGAATTACAAGTTCATTAAATAGGGCCATAAAATGGGAAATTTCAGATGTTCTTATTTATAAGGTTGGGCATGGGGAAAAGGGGGAAAGAGGCAGTGTTAGCCCTGCCTGTGGTATCCACAGCTTTATCTTCAGTGTCTATTAACTGTGAACTTAGAATGAAATATCATTGTATAAAATACAATGACAGTCTGTGAAGCAGGCATGAGGTTACAGGCTTCCCTACTGCTTTGAACTAGGCTTACTCTGACTCTCTTCTGAGCCCAGTTAAATCTTTGTAGTGTGTGTCTACTTCAGCAGGGAAGGTAGTAAGTTACTCAGGTTGCTCCAGTTTCAAATAGCATTGGATGTTCTGCAGAGAAAGCCAGTGGTTTGAGTCTCCTCAGGTAGAGAAAACTAAGCCCAGACTTCACACATTTAGAGGGAGTGTCCTAACAACAAAGCTGAAGGAGGTGTGCCTTTAAAGTAAAGCATGCCTCCTGCTCCTGTGCGCACTCTCTGAAAGAAGTTCATTTTCTGTGAAGGAAGAGATCTTGCTACAATGTGCCTGACACCAAACAGCAGACACCCAACCTGAGTTCTGTGGGACAACCACATGAATTCTTTTACCCACTCTTTCATCCTCAGATTCCCCACTGGCTTAGTTCAGGTGGCTCCTCTATAGTGTGCTAATAGTTCTGATAGCTAACAATATAATAGCTAAAATAACAGATGTTGCAAATGCTCTTCAGTCTCACTGGGTACCATATTCACCAATAAAATAAGGACTGAAACAGATTTGCTTAGCTATTGCCTGAAGATCATGTTCATTTAACCTACATCACACCTCCATGCCTGTGCCAAGAGGCAGACTCCAAGCATCAGATATACTCGTCCATTAAGTAATACTGGACTCAAAGACTTAGCAGGAATGAACATAAACATGCCTTTCAGTACATTTGCTCAAAAAGAGAGTAGTATAATCATCATACTTTGCAAAGAAAAATAAGTAAGCATTTTAAGATCTGCTGTGAGACGTTTCTGTGAAATTTAACTCCTATTTATAGGACAGTTACTTTCTGTTGCTTGAAAACTGTTGCCCCTTTGAAAATTAAAAAGTATCTTTTATCCTACCTAGTAATCAGCTAAACTTTCCAGCTATTTATTTGACCTTATTTTCTTAGACCAGCCTTGAAGTTACATTTTTCCTTTTTTGCAGTATCATTATGTAGTGAGTATCAAGTTATTCAACACTGCATTAATGTATTCCTGATCATATCATTACACTCCCTTTAGATTAATTAAAAAAGAAATATAAACTTTCCATTGTAAGGCAATTCTTCACAACCTTGGCTTTTTAAAAAAGACTGATAAAATTGTTGATTCATTAACTTTGCAATTCTTTCATAAATTTAAATACAACTGTGGCAAGACAGGACTGTTTTTCTACAAAATCTATATTAAGATATCAGCCTGCAAGGAAACAATAAAGTAAACACCAGGGAATTTACTACAGGTTGCCTGATTAGGAAGAGGAAGTCAATGAGGCCTTCTACTGACAGCTGAAAGTTGCATCATGACCACAGTCCCTGATTCTCATAGGGGGCTTCAACAACTCTGATATTTGCTGGAAAGACTACACAGCTAGGCACACACAGTCCAGAAGGTTCCTGCTGCACATTGATGATAACTTTCTGACACAGATAGTGGAGGAGCCAACAAGGAGAGCTGTGCTGTTGGACTTTGTACTAACAAACAAACTCTACTCTGCCCTGGTGAGGCCATATCTGGAGTACTGTATCCAGTTCTGGTCTCTGCAGTTCAAGAGAGACAGGGAACTACTGGAGAGAGTCTAACAGAGGACTACGAAGATGATTAGGGGACTGGAGCATCCCTCTTACAAGGAAAGGCTGAGAGACTTGGATCTCTTTAGCCTGGAGAAGAGAAGACTGAGAGGGGATCTTATCAATGCTTATAAATATCTAAAGGGCAGGTGTCAAGAAGACTCTTTTCTGTGGTGCCCAGCAACAGAACAAGAGGCAACAGGCACAAACTAGGACACAGAAGGTTCCATCTGAACATGAGGGAAAACTTCTTTACTTTCACAATGACAGAACACTGGAACAGGCTGCCCAGAGAGGTTGTGGAGTCTCTTTCTCTGGAGATACTAAGAACATGCCTGGGCATGTTCCTGTGCAACTTGCTCTAAGTGGCAGGTGCTCTAAGTGGCTCTAAGCGCTCTAAGGAGACTGGACTAGATGATCCCCAGAGGTGCCTTACAGCCCCTACTATTCTGTGATTCTGTGTGATTCTGTGACTTTGCCAGACTTAATCCCACTAATCAATTGTGGCTAAGAAAGAAAATTATTAAGACTTCCACTAAAATCAAGTATGTTTTGGTCAGAAACATGTGACCGACAGCATTGCCATATCAGAGTAGTGAATGGCTAAACAAACGTTGTAATTCAGGTCACTTGTTCTTCTCTCCCATGGTTCATTTTACTCACCTTTTTGACCAGGCAACATGATGAATCATAAAAGATGAGATCCAAAACCTTTGTTTCCTTAGGACAAGGACAAAGACAACTGTAAGAAAGACAAGTTTTTTATGGATTCTCTATGTGTGATCAAGTAATTTCACATTTAAGAAGTGAAAGATCTAAGATAGAAACATCCATAATGAAATCTAGGTCTACTCATTAATTACCTGCACAGGTACAATGGAACCATATGGCAATTTTTGTGGTCAGAGACTAAAAAACTGGAGTAAACACCAAGGTCCTCAAAACCTTCTTCTGAATCAAGCATTTTCCAAGCAAAACAGACCCCGTGTTAGAAGAATGACATAGACATTACTAGAAGTACCAAACAGCTAAATTCCACGTGCAATTTCCTGACACAGACGATGTTTAGAACAGGATTGAAGAGGGGATAGATGTGATCTTTGTATGAAGTCTCACTAAAATCACAGAAGCTTCTTTAAGTTACCTTGTTCAATGACTAGATTGGGGAGATTTGTAGTCACAATACATTCCCTTTACTAATTTTTCTACTAAAAAAATATTATACTATTTGAATATAATCAAAAAAGCAAATACAGATCTTCTATATACAGATATTTTTTGAAAAATGGTCAAAGCATAAAAGATCTATTTTCTTTTTCAACTTAAAACATCCACTTCATAGAACTTTTTAAAGAAAGCAGAACTATTTTACACCTGCAGTGGGCAGCACAACTTGTATGTTATATATACATGGGCCCAATGCAACAAAATAAGCGGCAGCACACAGATAACTGCAAAACACAATGTAAGATCGTGTATAATACATTATAGTTTAGTTTATTTCTAATCCACACCTAGACTTACGTACAGCACAAATGAGAAGTCAGAGACCCATTCTTCATTTTGTATTCAACATGCTGAAAATTATTCTTGACCTGCTGCACTGACCTGCTACACTCATATCAGACAAAAAATGTTAGTGAATTAAAGTGTTCTAAAAGATACTTGACTTTGTTACTCATATTGTATCTCCTTAACAATATTACACCGAGCAAGAAAAGATTGAATCTTAATGCATATATGGAATAGGATTGAAATACAGTTCATATGCCAAGTCAGGTCTTGATTTTCTTCACCTTATTGCTTATGAGTACAATCTTAGCATCATGTTACTATAATAACCATAGAAAAACTGTAGTTGCATTACTCATAAATATTAACAATTATAAGGTTTCAATGTCAAATATTAAAATCCTGGAAAAAGATAGAGCTACCTGTGTAATAGACTACAATATGGCATTTTGCCACACTTCTTAAAAAAGAATCAGTACTTACTATCATATATGTAAACAAAACAAACAAACAAACAAAAATGGAAAAAAAAATGAATAAAAGAAAAGTCCATACAAGGAAGTTAAAAGTTCCACTGGTGTTTCAAAGTTGTCATTGGGACATGCTGATGACAATGACTGAATGAATTTGTATCAAAATGTAAAATCCATGGCTTCAATCAAGGTTACATATTCTAATTAACCACAGTACATCAGGGAGAAGAAATTAAGAGTTACATTGTGCCCAGCTGTTATGAAGATTACATGAGGTTCAAAATGGCCTTTCACCCTTCATACAATTATGAGGAACAACCAGTGATTCCTGTGACCAAGGGATGCAGAAACTGATTCCTGTGACCAAGGGATGTAGAAACTGCTTGGTTCAATTAATCAGTTGTCTGAAGAGCAGAGGCCTAGAAATTATACAACCTCTGATAGTGATACCAGAGCTCAGTAACCTGGAAAACTTTGAGGCACAGGGACGTAACACAGGAACACACTGAAAAGAATAATGGTTGCTAAGCTTCAAATTAGTTCCAGGGATAACCTAGCTGTCTATGCAAAAGATTGGTATTTAAATCTATGGACCCGTGTCAAGAATTTATTAGTTAATAAGAAAAGGTCTGTTGAGGAGAAGGGGATGGAACCAAGAAAAAAAAAGGAAGGCAACAGAAAGATTATTTGGCAGAAGAGAATTAACTGAAAACGTAGGAGAAGCTTGGAGAAACTCTGCAAAGGAGAAAAGATTTTTCAGAATGAACACTCTAGAACCTAGTTTGGTATCACCACTTGAGTCCAACAGATCTCCGCCTGAATTGCCTCAGGGCTTAAAAGTGGCTCAGCTATAAAAAAAGAGAAGAGGAATGCTTCTGCCTGCAGAACAGGTTCAATGCACTCTCATCTCTCATGCCTCTTAGGAATTCACCACTTGTGGATTCTCAATCCTGCAGCCCTGCAGAGAGAAAATTCCCAGGAAGGTTTCAGGTTATGATTTCAGCACAGAGAGGCTCCACGGCTGTTTTTCAATGCGAACATTTTAAGGACATGCAGAAGAGTTTAGAGAATAACAGCCTGCACAGACCTGTTCTCTAGGAGAAAAGACATACAAGACAGCTAAGCCTAAGTTATAAGAACAAGCAAACCAAAATTCAGATAGAGTCATCTTCTTGTCATATGGGACTAGATATGTACATTATAGAAAGTAAATACGCAAGTTGCCAAGGATATGGAACAAGGATTAAAAGTGAAACTACATACATATCCACTTAAAATCATAAAAAAAAATTAAATTTGCTAAAATATTTGATGCTTGGGATTTTAGTAGTTTTTAGCTGAAAACTGTGCAAAGAGAAAGGAAGGTAGAGAGAGAGAGATTTGGAATTTCCACATTCAAAAGGAAAGACCTCTGCATCCTCCATGTCTTAAACATCAAGCTGCCAAGGAAACTTGTATGACAGGGCTGATTTGAGGATGGAGACCCATTTAGACAGAACAGCTAAAGTAAATGCTGCTTCAATTTCCGACCCTAGCCCTTTTCTGAAGGTTGCCACTCCCAAAGCAGAGGTGACTGAAAGAACAAGGTATCTGCTCCTGAACTGCCAAACACTTCAATACAACCTGAGATCAGTCATTTGCAATTTCAGCTCAGATGCAGAAATTGGAAGATGAAGCAGAATTCAGGTTTCACTAGTAACAGACCATCACCCTTAGATTCCAACCATCTGGCATGTCTGCCAGTACCACCTCCTATAAATCAGCCCAAGATACATTCCTTCCGCTGTTTGAATACAAATATAAGCATACAACACTGCAGCCTTCAAGCTGAGGTTTTTCTGAAAGGTCTTCCTGTAGATCCTGTCTCCCTCATTGGCTTTTCATCTAGCCCAGGTCAGATGCAGCCACACATGAAATACTGGCAGCTGCAATTCCATTGCTGGACATAAGATGCATAGGTATTGGCTTGGAGCCTGCACTAGAGGGAGTGCTGAAATCCGTACTGGAGCTTTTTTCAGACTACATTTTGACCCAGTTTTCCTTCCCACATAAAACAGGATATGGAATATGACTGGTGTGTGATAGGCCTTCATCCCAACATAAGATTGGGATGTGGCCAAGGCATGCACTTAGGTCCTGGGTCCCACATTTCAGGCATATCCATAAGCAGCCATGTTGTTCTTTCAACTAAATATAAAAATATAACACTACATTAGGAGTTAAAGAAGAATAAAGCAAAACCTGACTCAAACTCCGGTGTGGGAGAATGATAATTTTTTATGCTTGATATATCACCAAAGCTTCCATTGGCTGTGGATTAAGGGTATAAAAGAAGAATATTTCATTTTGTTTTGTTTAATTGTTAATAACTATGGGAAATGCTGAAAATATTCAATATTTTTCACTTAAAAAAAAAAATTAAACATAGCCAAGTTTATTTTAATTGAAATAAATGTTGATTCTTCATATCTTAGTACAGCTTTGCGAAGATAAGAAAATTCAATCTTTTTTCTCTAATGAGTTTTATTGGTCAGGATAGCAAACATTACTTAACCAAGAAATTGATTTTCTACAGTGGAATTAGGTCAAACACTTCCAGAGTATTTTATTTTCTGCCCCCATTGATACCCAGCTGTGGAGTTTTGAAAAATGTGCACACTGTGTATACTGTGTAAGCAAGACAGATACAATAATTATTGGCGCTTTCTCAATTTTTTCTGAGTAATAAAAAGGTGAAGACTTTTTTTGGTCTGTTTTTATCTGGTAAACTTACTATGCTTTTTATGGTCTTAGAAACTAGCTCTTCCCCACACTGTTCCAAATAAAGGTAATGCATATGGGTGACCAGAACTATAAATAGTAGTCCAATGTAGCTTTACTGCTATCTGTCCTATGCACTGACACTGACAATTATTGCCGTTACAGGCTGAAGTGTTGCCATACAAGCATGAAAAATTGAAAGCATAAATATTTCACTTGTCCATCAGAAGTGATGTGGTATTTGAGAGTGTGACTAATAAGCAGCTAAATAACAGATTAATTAGTTGGGTGTCTAGTCCATAAAAGGACTAATAAAGGTCTCAGAAGAACCCCTGTGTACAGGGATAAAAATGTGCAGATCAAGAAGTATCAGGTAGTATCCTCAAGAATTCATAACATGAACTGAATACAATGCTGTCGATAAATGCAACTTGCACGTAAGTTTAGTGTACAGATAAATAACTCACCCAGCAAAAACGATTTTCAAATGGTGGTTTTCAGAGTGTTTGCCACATAACACAATACAAAATAAGGAATGGTTAAATGTATATAAAAGGGCTTTGTGGCTGAGTCTTATGCTGCTGGACTCAGCCAAAATAAGGAATATTCATGACAAATACAGTATTGAGATGCTGTGGTGGAAAAGAAACAGCAAAGCATCAGTAGGGTGTTGCAGTTAATATTGGCTGGTAGGCAAGGAAAATGTGATAGCAGCTTGTGTCCCTGCAGCCTCAGTACTAGCAGACCTCTGGAGAAAAGAGTGGTCAGCACTTCCTACTAGAAATATCTTATCTTATATATCTAAGCTTATACCTGCCTTCATAGAGCTTCATTATACTCATGACTTACATTCACTTTGGGATTGCTTAATGTAGTCAAAGCTCCCACTGACCCTTTCAAACTTTAGTCCCAAAATTACATCAAAAATTATTTCTATTAATTACTACATGCATGGATTTGCACTATAAAATGCTTCTCTTTCATGTTTTGTTGACTTTGGGGCAGTGATTGTCTTTTATACTTGGACTTCAAGTCAACAGAAATATGCCAAAAAGCCAAAAAAGAAAATAACCCGTCACTATATCTTGCTAGAAATGGGAAAAGAAAATAAAAAGTAAAGACTTTCCAAAATACATTGGTTTGGCTTGTGGATGATCTTCTGGAGCCTTAGTTATTGCATAGCTGGCTAAAAAAACTGTTTCAAAATGGTTTTGTAAATACATACTCACATATCCAGAAGTTACGGGAAAAGTCTTGAAATACTACAAATTAGACACAGTCAATGCACTTATAAACTCACAGAGGTTATCAACTTACATTGATATGAAGTTTAAATAAAAATGAAGTTTAAAAACATTATTTCAATCCAGATTTGAATCATCTGTTCAGAGGGAAATATAATTTGCATTCCACTACATCAGTATGTGAATCATTTGTGACAAGGAAGAAGCTTCAGAAATTTATATTCAATGCTAAACCTCAATGACCAGTTCTGCAAAGTACAGGAACTGCAGAACACACCAAGCTGACTGTGTCTGAAATTCCTTCTTCTGTGCCTTTTTTCCCTTTCCAGACACTGAGAACAGCAAGACTCTGGAGAGACGCTTAATCCCTGGGGCCAAAAGATGTACTCCCCATCACCTCCATGCCTACACAAGCACATACACATGCACACAGACTCAGATAGAACAGATGAAAAAAAGTATCCTTCTCAAAACTACAAGCTAAAATTAATTGAAACACATTTTCCCATTGAAAAATTAAAAATAATGGGATGGAGAATCATGTTATTCACTTTGAGTTTTTACTACTATTTCAGTTTAAGATCAAAGAAAGAAATATTGATTATAGTATTGATTATGTGTTCAGACAAAAGTTCTCTAACTGGCATGTGTTTTATTGAACCAGCAGAGTAACCTTTTCTCGTTTTCCTTGTTATGTGGGGTTTTTGTATGATTTGAATAGCAGAGAGGTCATAAGTGTAAAATGACTCATAAAGAGAATTATTAATACTGGTAAATTGGATAATACTCCATAGGATATGGCAAAGCAATTACATTCTCAAGAACTCCCCACTCACCTCAATATGCACTGATAATGTGCTCTGTACATTTATTTATGAAGTATATGCTTTAAGAGACAGATGCTTCAGATTTTCTTTTCAAATGCAGGTACCATCCTGTATAAATATTCCATTTTCCTTTCCATGTAGAAATGTATTTTTCTTACTGCATGCACTCCAAAGATTTATAAATAAATAAGATGAAACAACATTTACAAATGAGTGTGGAGATCTCTCCTCTGCATGTCAACAAATATGAGATAAGACATTTCTTAGTGGAAGCAGTGCATTATTTGACAGTTGGTTGCCAAGGATGAAATTGGTGGAGATCCAAGGTAGGTCACAGATGCACTGGCTGTAAACACTGCTGGTTTATCTGTTGCATACTCTTTGTTTACCTCTCCTACTTTAATGATTATTAATATTTCTAAATTGCATTATCTTTCTAATTTTATCTACTTTCCCCTTGAGGTCTAGGCTTCCCCTAACAAAAACATATAGCTAACAAGCTGTGTGTTCTGTGGTTCATATTTTACTGATAAAAAACATAACTCATAATCACAGAATTTCCTTGATCCTATTGATACATACTCTCATGTTGTGTTATAAATCTGAATTAAACTGCAGATAATCAAGAATGTCCATCTGCTGAGCAAAAATATCATTGTCCGTTTGTTTTTTTTTTTGGTCTTCTCCCTCTTCCATATTAGAGACAGCTCTAATACAGATAGATAACACCTAGCTTCTTCACCTGTTTCACAAGGCCATACGAAAGGCCCAGACTTGATTTTAATGAAAGAGTCACTGGCTACATGGAGAAAAGAACAAAGATGGCAGTTATGAAACTCACGCTAGTATGAACACAATTTCTTGCAACCCATCTCATCCATCTCTCCCCTCCTCTCCAATCAACCTTGTGTTACAAGGAATGCTAACGAAAACTGAAAAAAAATGCATCAGCATTTTTGATTTTCAGCATTTTTCAGAGTAGATTAGATACACAGAAACAATAAAATGGAATACCAGTGAAAAAAATATACTGGTTTTGAAGGCAGATCATGCTCAATGGTTTAATACATAGAAGGTGTTTCAAACCCAGAATAGCAATGAAAGGAAGGAAATTGTTAAAAATCAGTGAAAGGGACTGTGTATTCCAGAAAGGAAATGGTTACTGTAGAAGGTAAGAACTCATAATAAACTTTAACAATAAAATTGGTTTCCTACAAACAAAAAGATTATATTAGTTCAGATTATTTAGTTAGGAATATTTTCTGCAGACCTTAGATATAAGTGCAAACAGCAGCTGTTTTTCCCAGATTTTACACATAGAGGAACTGAGGCACAGAAAAGTAAATCATCTGCCTTAGTTCATCTATTGTTTCAGCAGAAAATCCAGGAACTGGAGTTCAAGATGTGAGCTCTAATGCAGACACTAGACAGACACTGCTCCAGCTACATAGAGGGTACTATCACTTAAATAAGTTTGCATTTTGAATTTACAATATAAGACTTCTGTTTTACAGACTAAACAGGTCTCTAATGCTTTTGGATACTTTACTACAAAAAGGGAAAATGAAATAGTATACAAAAGTCTAGATATAGCAATATTCATAGGCTAACCTATAGTTCAAGGAAAATGTTAATTGGGCCCTAAAGGAAGCACATGTACCCTTAAAGGAGGAGAAATATCCACACATAAATATCAGAAGATAAACAGTAAAAAGAATTGTACAGAAAATGCAAAAAGTAAACCCAAAATCCAACCAAAAAAGAATAAGGTGAACAGCACAGCTGCTAGTATGAGGGCAGAATATGGCCATTTAGTAAAAGTATCAGGGAATTAGCAAAAAAAACCCCAAACAATTGCAGGTACAGTCATTAAATACCTCAACTCAAAATATTTTCAACTGGAAGTTTTTCATTGATTTTTTTTCTTCACATACTGTTTTGATAGAAAGCAAAGTATTTTCCCATTTTTAAAATATAGTCTGTCTCCCCAACTTTTTTTCTGGTCTCCCTTCACACCAGACACACTCTATGTAACTAGAGAACGGGAAGGGAGAAAAGGAAAGAGGGGGAAAAACTACAATTACAGACAACAGAAAGAAAGAAAGAAAGAGAGCGACACATTCTGACTAAAGATACGCTTCATTTGTAATAAAACAGAGACAGCCAATATTCATTAAAAAAATTACAACATGTGAAAGTTTCATATTCATGAAACAATTTGTGAAGTTTTCAGTCCTTAATGTAAAACTTTGGTAAACAAGCCGAATCTTCAGGCAAACAGAGTGAGTGGCCTGTTGAGGAGTGCTTGGGATACATGCTGGTATCAGCTATGTTTTGACACAGATTTAGTTTCTTAAATAACATAGAAAATACTATGAACAAAAAGCATAAGGTAAGTGCACAACTGAACAAAAATATTTTGCAGGACTGGTTAAACATGACTTGCTGTCAAACCTGGTTAGGCTTTTCAAAGGGAGTATTAAGGTCTATCCTGGTTTGACTCAGAATTTTTCTTAAGAGATTTGAATGATGGAATAGCAGAAGGCTTGCAAATATTTTGTCACAGATTTCAAGAATCTAAAGTAGGAGACATGACAGCAGCTAATCAAATCCCAGCAACAGTTGCAGAACGTGCTAAACAATAAACTATTTTAGCTAAACAAAGTCAATTCTCAGTTTCAACACATTGTAGCAGTATATTTAAAAGAGAGCTTGCCTGACAATTCCAGCTTTGAAGAAATCCTGAACAATAAGATAAAACATCCTGAAAAGAAGAATGACTGCAAAACTTGCTGCCATATATTTCAGCAGATCATAAGAAGTGCAGCAGCAGCACAGGGTAATTGCTCCCCACCTGCCCCTTGAAAGGACTAGATCTAACCCAAAGCCATGGCTGTCACACACAGCGGCCTCAGCACAAAACTGTGAACAGCAAAAAAGGCTGGAACCTGCCCAGGGGACAGGTCTGGAGGCTGTTCTTGCAAGAGGAGCAGGTCAGAAAGGTTTTTGATCCCTTCAGCTTGTTAATTTATTTAATAATAGAGAATGAAAGAATGGTATTTAAGAGGACAAGCTTAAGTTGAAAACTGAGTTTTGATGCACAGCCTGTGTTGTACTATGTGATGTAACAATTCCCAACTCATGGACAGACACACACATACACACACACAGTCACAGAAGCAAGAGCAGACCCAGGGACTAACGAGTTAGTCAGTAGCAGCAATGTTGTAAGCATGACATCTATATTACTTAAAGAAAGAAAACACCTCTACTATTTCCATACTGACACTAAAAATGGCATTTCAGTCTGTACCATACAAATGGAGCATGCATGGATTACAAGGGTAGAATTTTAAATAGGTCATGATAGAATATAGGTATGTTATTTACACTGCTTCTCTAATCCTATGCTGTTTTTAAGTGAGAAAGGTTAGACTTGCTACAAATTCTGCACAAGGTCATTGAAATCAATGCAGATGCATTAGTTGACCTCTGCTGATGTTTAAGCCCCATCAAGTAAAGCCTCTAAAGGCTTTCCTCTGTGGAGTCCTTTCTTGAATTAGTCTAGAAGCCATTAGTCTAGGTAGCAAGAAAAATACTTTCTGGAAGAAAGTATTTAAGCATGCATAACATAAAAGATACACTTCACAGGTTCTAGCAGCTTTTTGTGGGACTTTTCCCTGAGAATATCTGCCAGTCAGGACCCCAGCTAGCTCTGCAGAGGGGGACTAATTTAATGAAAGTAGTTATGGAATCTGTTCTTGTACTCCCATATATGGGCCATTTTTGTAATTAAAAGCTTAAATCTGAAGGTTATAGCAATTATTGATGACCTCATTTACTTTTATAGTCATCATCGCTGTAGCTGTTGGTGATTTGGGGTGCTACATTCTTCCTAGCAAATAAAGCCCTATTGGAAGTGTCTTGTGCTTCCACTTACTTGCAAGAATTTATTTTTTTTTTAATCTGAAAAAAATCTTTGTTTTCAAGTTGTCACTGGTTGGACTCCAGCTCCCAAAAGCTAGACAATTATATATTGTTTCAGCCATATTTGTATTGTTTCA
The DNA here is from genome assembly GCA_013400335.1 of Eurystomus gularis. Classification (NCBI taxonomy): domain Eukaryota; kingdom Metazoa; phylum Chordata; class Aves; order Coraciiformes; family Coraciidae; genus Eurystomus; species Eurystomus gularis. The sequence continues at coordinate 34,300 of VZZY01022689.1, forward strand.
GCATTATGAAAGAAGTCTTGTACATACTTCATAATTGGTAAAACATCTGAAAGCCAAATTCTCTGGGACTCTCTTTATAATCAAGTATGCTCTTCGTTCCTTTCACAGCTCCCACTATGAAATAGCCCTCCTAGCAGAATGAATGCAGTTTTGCTGCAGGCCAGTGTTGCTCCTATCAAACAGGAGCGTCTGCAACACTCGGCTTGAGACACATGCTCCCTGAGTGTGTGTGCTCAGCTGTGTGGATGAAAATACACCACCCCACTTACACAAGAATGAGGGAAGGCAAAGACAGGGGTGCAGACAGAACGAAAAATGAGAAACAGAACTCGGAAAGAGTAGTCAAAAGCTGAAGGAGAAAAGGAAGGAGCAGACTATTTTTTATAAAGGCTCTTGAGTAAAAGCTATTCAAGAAACTCAGTTTGAACTACGACACTTGAGATTCCACATTCCTCCTTAGACAAATAGAAATCAGTAGCCTGGGGCTAAAGCATATGCTTGTGTGTGTCAGAATGGAAGCAAAGGCCTAGACCAAACTAAAAACTGTGCTTCCTATACAGAGAGAAAAGCAATACAGCCCTCAGTCCAAATGGTTCTGCTGGGCCAGCAAATAAAAGTCCAGGAAAGTAAAAATGGCTAGAAAATTCAAGGAGAAAACAAAAAAAAAATAAAATTTTTCAACCTGCAGTGCTCCTCATAAAATCCTAAGCAGATAACTGCTAGATGCTGAGATTAATTCTTCAGATATCTTGGCAACAGAGGAGCAGCAGGAGGCCCTAAGTCTCATTCACTGTCACTTGAGCTCATGTTGCTGGCATTGCAGATGGAAAATTTGTAAGGAAACATCAGTAGTTTTGTAAGACAATGTTAGGCTTTGAGCAGAGCAGGATGTGCAGGTGGAAGAGCAGAAAAATCCCCCTATGACAGTTCAGAAAAATTCTGAACACTGCACACCATTCTCCTCTGTTGCATCACCCTGCAAGAACACTATAAAGATTAGGACTCAGTAAAAATGTTTGTCCACAAATCAAGCAGCATTGTGTCATTGATCGCTACAGAGACTCATTCAGCCTGACTGCAGAGTCCTTTATCATAGAATGGTTTGAGTTGGAAGGGACCTTAGTGATCATATAGTTCCATCTCCCCTGCCATGGACAGGGACACCTCCCACTAGACCAGGTTGCTCAAAGCCCCATCCAACCTCGCCTTGAACACTTCCAGGGATAGAGCATCCACAGGAAGTCAGAGAGCAACTTTATGTCCTTCAGAATACAGAACACAAGCATCCACAGTGGCTAACACCTCTCAAGTAGCAAATCAGAGTGATTTCTATGAAATCCCTTTTGCAAAATCTATGCGTGAACCCTGCTGATGATGCTTTCTGCACCTGTCCACATCTCCCACATTCCCATCATCTGTAGTCCTTGATTCCATAACCATGCATGGGCAGTAAGAACAGTGCGACTCAGTCATACAGAATGATGAGTGGGATGAAGTAGGTAAATGGCGAAAACATTTACTGTTTCTTACAATATGACAACCAGAGAATAATCAGAAGAAAGCAGTATTTCTACATAAAGCAATAAATGAACCATGGACCTCATTGCCACAGGATGTTGTGAAGGCTAAAAGGTTTTTTAAAGTAAAAAACAAAACTCAATGCTTAAATTTATGGAAAAGAAATCCACTAAGATCTAAACACATTTGCAGGTACAACCTCTCAGCAAGGACCCCTCGCAGATTGTCAGAGGGTGGATCATGTTCAGGAGGAACTATATGTGTATCTTAGTCCTACTGTTGAAACCTTGTCCAAAGTATCTGTTATTACACGCATACGTACACACAAAGAGATAAGATACCCAGCTCAGCTGGTGTGTGGTTTCACCTAGTACAGTAGTCCTTTTTATATGCCACTCTCTCTCCTCCCCTCTCCTATTTGCCAACATGTTTCCCTTAAGTTCTTGCCACCAGTTCTAGCAGTACCAGCCACATTTAACCCTTTAGGGGAGACACCTTCCCAGGGGGGAGCCTGAGATATGTATGGCACAACATGGAGATACCAGTATTGTATTTAAAAGCACTGTTAATCAGTACATTAAACCCCATTCTAAATAATCCTGCAGCCAATACAGAGCCCTGCTTAGCTCCATTTATAGTAAGCGTGTGGAAATCATACGTAACTAGACTATCTGGGTGCATTCACCACTGTTTCAGAAAGGTCAGGATGTTAAGTAACTCATCACTTCAGCTAAAGAAGAGAAGCTTATAAACTAGTTCAATCAACAAAATTTTAAAAGTAAAATGTGGTATCTCCCAAGAAGCTCAGGATGCAGCACTGTAGCTCTCCTCTGTCTGACACATAACAGAAGACCAGCTTCAACACCAAGGCTCTCTTCATTGTCAGAGCCATACATGTTTGCAGAGCAGAGTCCAAGCCTGAAAGACAGAGCTGTCTTTAGTACCTGAAGGATCATAATTTTTCTATCTCTGAGCATTTGCAAACTGTCCCTAGAAATTAATCCTCTTTTACAAATTAAGCAACAAGAAGCAGCAATTTAGGCTGTAAAGATGAGGAGGATCTTGCTGAAAAGATGCCATAACTGTGACTATAAGTGAGCAATGTCTGAAAGCTGGTACTGGAAAGGCTGTTTATATTTCTGTTTCTTTTATGGTAATGTAGATGCAGCACACAGGGAATACACAAACACAGTGTAAACCATACAACTTTGCATTTCATAACTGCCAGTACAAGGGATACATAATGCATTATTAATTTGGTTCCAGGGTACAGCAGACATTAATGTTTTTACGTTCCTCTTTTTTTCTTAGGTCACGTAGTAAAGTAATTTCTGCACACATACACATATATGCATGTTATACATAATGTTGATGCTTGTCTAAATCCAGAAGAGGATTGCTGATAATAAAATATACGTCGGATTAAATTATATCTAAAATATATTTTGCATTCAAAACAGATTCCAGTGAAGAAGTTTGCTTTGATACAAAGCTATGGATTGGTAAGTGTAGGTGTCATTCTATCCTCAAGAAACCTGGTACCAGAATAGTATTTCTAATGAGAAATACACTCTCTGCTGTCCAAATCAACACAGAATAATCTCTTTCTTTTCACAGTACAAAACCCAGGGAAAGCTGTCCTCATTACGGTTGTCTGCCTCCATCTAGTGACCAGAAAAAGTATATAAAACAACCCTGCAACAGTCCGATAGTTGTTGGTCACTGGTGGGATAATATTTACAAACAACAAAACTATTATGAATTTTCAAGGGGTGAAGTTTATCTTCTCCCAAAAGAAACAAAAGAGATTGACTTCAGCATGCTTAAAGAAATGTCAATGTATTTCAGAATGCATGTAGGATGTACATCTCTTATGGATACATAGGCAGGTTGGAAGAGTAGGCTAGCAAGAACAGTATGAAGTTCAACAAAGAGAAGTGCAAGGTCCTGGACCTGGAGCAAAATAACCAAAGAGCCCAGTACAGGCTCAGATCTGCATTGCTGGGGAACAGCTTTGCTGAAAGGGACCCAGGGGTCCTAGACAACAAGCTGAACATGAGTCAGAAGTGAGCCACAGCCACAATGGAGGAAAATCAGATCCCAGGCTGCATCTGCAGGGGCATTACCAGCAGATATAGAGACATGGTCATCTCACTCTACTCAGCACTTATAAGGCCACACTTGGAGTACTGTCCAGCTCTGGTCCCCACAATCAAAAAAGATACAGATGGACTAGGGAGGGTCTATAAAAGGGCCATGAAGATAATCAAAGTGCTGGAGAACCTGTCCTATAAGGAAAGACTGAAGGAGTTAGGTCTTTTCTCCCTGAAGAAGAGATCAGAAGGGATCTCATCACAATATTCCAGTATTTAAAGGGTAGTTACAAAGAGGATGGAGCCACATGAAGAAGACAAGGGGCAATGGGTGAAAGTTGCATCCGGAGAGGTTTCATCTTGATATAAGAAAGACATTTTTCACAGTGAGAACTGATGACTGGAACAACCTCTCCAAAGATGTGGTTGATTCCCCATCACTGAAGGTTTTCAAGACATAACTGAACAGAGTGCTTGATAATCTCATCTAAGCTCCCTTTTCCTCCAAAGATTGGACCAGATCCCTTTCTATGGAAACAAGTGACACTGTGCCAAGAAAGCAGAGGCAGAATTCAGCCTTCTGCAGTTCTGCAACCAGTAAGAAAGGATGTGTAGGAGCTTGAGGGGGAAAGGAGGTAGGAAGAGTTGGATTGGATTAATGATATGAGTTCTATTTAAAAGAAGAAAACCACTACCCTTTGGAGTCAGGAATAGCGTTCTAAAATCAGACACTCATTGCAGTATCTGAAATGTTACAAAGAACTTCCAGTTTTAGGCAAACTGCAGATGGTAGTCACAAATATCATCAGGGGTCAGGATTCAGCCATGATGAAAAGTAATAGCCCTCTCTTGCTGGGGACCTGGGCAATGAAAATATTCAGGGCATCATCTACAGTTCAACTTTTACTCAAGAGAAGCCATATGCACAAATGCACTGAAGCCATAAACTCTTTAAAGTAGTGTCTTTTTTTTTTATTTTACAATCAATAACACCAGAAGATGTTTGATCCACAGCATGACATGCTCAGAACTCTCTTATTACTTTTTGTACAGTAAAATTTTATGTCCATTAAAGTCTGAATTTAGTTCTCTGTAGATACTATTCAGAAATTTCTGCATAAGTTACACTTTACCCACACCTTTCCTTTTTACTTCTCCCATCTGTTTGGCACAGATGCAGAAAGACCGTTAAGGAACAGACAAGAATGTGAAAGAAGTGTTTGTTCTTTGAATGGGAAAAAAAAAAAAGGCAAAACGAAACAAACAGGGGAAGAAATATATCATGAGCTCTTACTTTGCCCTCTTGGTCTGTAACCTTAAGCTAAAATCACCCCTATAACCTACAGGCTGAGGACTTTCAGTAGGCATGAAGGCATTCTGCAGGAGAGGAAGTTTACTTGATTTGCACAGCATGGATTGGCAGCAGACCCATTTCACTAATGCTACAATATCCAAGTTGTTAGAGTATTAGAGTAGTTCTCTGTGCAAGAAATCAAAGGGAAAAGATATTCCCCTGTAGAATATTCCCTAAAGTTTGTCTAGCACACAGCATACAAGGAAAGCCCCAGAAAGGTTGCAAACACAGCAAGGCTAATAACTATGTTCTGTATTTAGCCTTGCAGTCTTATGCTTTGCATAAGCTATGTAACCCTTAGAAAGCCATGGGAAGTCCTGTGAGTCACAGTGCTGACTGATGAAGCTCCTTGTGTCATTATTCCTTGCTCTTGGAAGCATACGGTTCATTTGGTGTATAGCAGCAATGGCTACACAGGGCAGGCTCAGATGAACAGAGCAAGAGCTATAGGATTTGCCCCTTCTTCTTCCATCCCTAGGGCATTCAAAGTCTTCTTTCAGAGCAGCACCCCTGTGATAAGTAAGTGCAATTAAATCAAGCTTTAAAAGAACATTTGAAAATTATTTCCTCTCATCCCCTTGCACAGTCATACAAATCTGCACTTAGATCTGGCCCCTGGCTAAAATATGTGCCAGGAGATCTTTACTGATCCCCCTCACAAGAAGATTTTATTAATTATTGGATTAAGATTTTTTTTATGATTATTGATAAGGAATTTAAGAACACACGTTCCTCTCTCCTTTCTCTACAGGAACTCAGATAAGTGCCCCTTTCCATAGATTTCTCTCATTTTAGAGACCAAAAGGCATGCTCCTTACAAATGTGTGTGACAGTTACCCTGCATATAACACAAGGTTATTTATAGAAAGCTACTGGAATCAGCTACTTCTGCAAGATTTTCTGCCAAGATGAACCCCTTCTGGTCTGCTCCAGATGCAATGTAAGTTCTAACCCTCACTTAACTAGTGTAAAACAGGTCAAGGAAAGAGAGTGAATGTTCACAGCTATATTTTTTCTTTTACCATGCAATGTTAACTGAAGTTGCAAAATATTGCAAAATATGGTTAAACACCTAGACAGACAGACAAGTCTTCACAGCAAGAATGTCTTTAAGAGTGTCCATTCAGAGGGATTCTGCTGATGGATCAAACCTGCACCTTTTTTAAAAAAAAGGACATCAACACCTCCCCTCTGTTGATTACAAGTGCTTTTCATTTCTGTTTAGAACTACCAGATACTTTGTTCAAGGTAGATGCTTGTTTTTTCATCACAGGAAAGTCTCTTTTAATCAACATTCCCAAAATAATTCTGTCACTCATTTATGCACCATGAACAACTTAACCATTTAATCCCACATTAAGCCAATCCTTATTCTGCACACCCTGAAAAAAAGGGAGTGTCTGAACTAATCTCCTGGGAGTACTTTCTGTCTACACAGACTTCTCAAGCTAGTTCTGCAAAACTCCAGGCTGCTGCAATTCCTCCAGGAAGGCAGGAGAATTATCTAGCCCCTATATCCTCACAGCCAAGCTTCAGTACTAGGTAACATCCATAGCTGATTATCTTTATCCCTGTCCCATACCTCCTTCACATGTACTCTTGGAGTCCTCACCATGTTTATGTCACTTTAGCCCATTGAACTCAGGAATTTCCAGAATGCTGGTACCTTTTTTGGAAATGTAGGACTTTGGACCCAGATGTGCTTCTCCGGAGTTTAATACTACAGATTTCATGTTGAGGTATCTGAAGAGAAGAATGCAGTTGTGCATCGGCACTGTGTATCAAGATTCTGAAAAAGAGAAAGAGGCAAAGGAAAGACTGAGAAGATTGAATAACAAGTATCTCTGGTATCTGAAGTTCAGCTTTGAAAGTATCTGTGTTCCCTTCAATCTGTTGTGGCCCAGGGCTAGCTGTGACGTTCATAGGAAGTGGTGCAGTAGAGTGCCTTCAGTAGAATGCATGCTGTACATAAAAACACTGATCTCAAAATAAAATTTTCTGGGCATATGTTTATATGCTAAAAAAGTATAACTCTAGTTAAAGTATTGCAATGCTGGAGAAATGTTAGTTTGACACAAAGTATGACGATCTGTCAAAGCTGCTGGTTTTGCAATCTATTTCAAATTATCATATGATTAATGTTGATGAATTGTAATGCTTAAACACTTAATACTTCTAATTTACTTCAGAGAATTAATCATAGTTACATTAATCTACCCAGTCACAGGATGATGCCAGTAAGGCTAATCCTTACTTGATTATTCTTTATTACTGCACAGGTCTGTGTTTCTATCATGTACGACTCTCGTGGAGGGAGTTTTTAACAATACATTTTTAATTTTTCACCTTATTTTCACTACTTTTAAAATTGCTGTGTAGAATTCCTTTTCCTCCTATTTCTGCCAATTTGGTTTTGTGCCATTAAAAATAAAGAGGATTTTAAATGGAATAAGAATGACATATTTTCCTCCCACTCTTTTTAAAAAGTGATTTTAAAATTAGATTTCCTTGTTTTACAAAAATCACAGAAAACTTAGACAAAAATCTCAGGGAAGAGAAAAGTAAGATTTAAACTATTTTATTAGTTTAAAAAATCTCAGGAATGAAAATTGGCTTATCCTACTCTTGCTTATACTGCACATTATATCTCTGATACTCCTTAAAAACTATGACATAGGTGTCCTTACTGAATTTAACATTAAACAACAGCATCATAAAAATTAGTCCATTTGCATGGAAAACCTAAAAGTTAATCAAGATTTATATTCTAAAGTGGAAATAAACTTTTATATGATTAATAGTCTTAATGACAGAAAAACATATCCTTTAGTATTCTGAATTGCTTTTTTACCTATAAGTTTCTTTTGGTGGAGAAAGAAAATCCTAAAAGCAATTCAGACTATATTTGCAACCAAATTTCAGTTAGAAACATCCACTTCTCAAAAGCTGGTTGTGCTCATGAAGACTTACAGATGTCTCAAGGAAGACAATCTCCAGGATCGTAGGATTCTTGAACATTACATTTTAGCCACAAACCACAAAGTTATGCCAGAAAGATTAGACAGCAAAATCCACAGAGATCAATCAAGATCTGCAGGCCTACATTACCACAGCTGCATCCTTAATCATCCAGGACAATAAGCAAGGTGCTAAGATGTTTAATCAAACCATCACAAAAGTCTCTCATTAAACTTTCATGCCAAACTACTTAAAAACAATCCATCTCACTTGTATTTTTCTACCAGCTGCATTTACAATGACCACATGCTACCCCAGAGAGGTAGCTATATTTTTTTGTTGTTCTCCACAGCTTGTCAGGGCCTTGCTTTTCAACCACTATTGATAACAGATGCTAGGCCATAACTTCTGTTTTGTCTCCTTAAGGAAGCTGAAAGTTCGTCCATCATTAATGAAAATCAATTAGACTGTTACCTCTTTCACGTACATAGATAGCAGTTCTTCAGTTTAAAAGAAAAAGATTTAATGGGGAAAATGGTCTGCCAGCTCTTAAAACACATTTCCTAGAAAAATCAAATTGTCTGATTTAACCTCCTTCCCAAGTATGAGTTGCTGCTTTAAAGCACCAGTCCCTTACTAAAGGCTTTCTACTATTAAAGTGGTGCCCAATGAAAACAGTGTTCCTGTGCTTATTATTCAACGTCAAGCAGAAGTAGCCTTGTGTTAAACTGCTGAAGCTGATTATGGCACATTTTGACACCAGTTCTCATTCTAATTCCAGAGGATGAACATAGGAAGTATTCACATATTTTCTTATTCTTCTTTTGAGCCTTCGGACTTTAAGTATTCCTGTTCCCTAGGTTTGTTCACCCTCCAGGGAACAACTGTTTCAGAATCCCACAGTTCAATCTGAAACAGTGAAGAGGACAGCTAGAGAAGGTAGTTAAAAGAAAAATCCTGAAGTGAGCTAGCCACAAACCCAACATATAAATGGCCAAAGATTGATTCATTCCCTGTGTCTGTCTCAGTCAAATCAAAGCAGCGAATTGACCGAGCGTGGCAAATTCCTTAAAAACAGAAGATACAATTGGGTTAACTAAATAAAAGTTTTCCATATTTCCCCATGATACCGATTTCTGTGAAATTTGCTATACAGGCAGACTTACCAAAGAGGACCTGAGTCTCTGTAGTTTTAACATCATTTTCTGCCCAGGGGTCTATTTTAAGGAAGGAGAAAGAGGCAAGTGGATTTGTGATTAAAATCAAAATACTTTTATTCTCCTCAAAAACATTGCCATTTCTTTCTTTTGATGGCTCAGTTTAAAGGAAGGAAAAAAACAAGTGCGTGCCTGCTGCTACACTGCCTTTGTTATCACCGCAGTCACTGCTGTAATATCACTTTCAACATCCGTGCCTGCCTCCGCCACTGGCACTATTATGAGAATAATTATAGCAGCATTGACTCTACTACCCTCTTGTCCAGCTTTGTCTGTGACATGCATTTAAAGTGTTTTATTCTACTTATTTTCAGGCAAGACCAGGCACTTCCCTGCAGGGGAATAAGAGGCTCAAGCCAGCTCTTGCTTTCTTCACAGCATGGCCAGTCCAAGCAAGGAGCGAGGCAAGGCACAAGCATTACCTATGAGCCTGTCTTCTTCAGTGCTTGTGGAGCAGGCAATGTACAGCTGAGCCAACACATTCAACCTCCAGTTACTGTTGATGGCATTGGAGAGACTCCTCTGAAGTACAAGATTAATTTCCGGTTTGCCATTAAGCATGTGACAAATTACTGGGCAAAGCACAATGCTATCACCTTCAGTTAGGCTGTACAATGTCAAAGGTCTGCTTAGGCCTGTGTGGTGCAGAAATATGAATTTCAGTAGCCAATGGCACAGTAGAAAATTATATCACTGGAAATATATCCAGCTTCCTCTTGCTCTGCAGTACAGGTATGACTTTATCTGTGTGCCACACCCAGGCAGCCTTCAATATATGTCCTAAGAAAAGCTTGAAGTTATATTTAACTCTACAACCAGAGATCACTAACCCTCTGTTAGGAACCTTCATCAAACACACAGGTATAACTCACTTACCTTTAGAATATGTAAATATAAATTATTTTGCTCTTCCAAGGTTCACATCTCTTAGACTTCTACTTCTTCCACGAGTCACCTGTCAAACAAAGTGAAATTTGTCTACCTTGCCTTATTTGAGCTAACAGTAGGGAACCCATGAAACAGCACAGCTTTGTTAATGGAAATCCCATAAAGAGGTGATCATAAATTTATGCCATTTTACTGCCCAGTAGTACTAGTCAGTGAAATTTGAAAATTAATAAAATTGGAAGTTTTATGAGAAAATACACAAAAAAGCCTACTGATTTGTTCATATTTTGGTGTTTGCTTAGAATCAAAAAGCAATTACCTTAAGTAAATTGGAGGGTTTTGAAGACTAAAGCTCTTTTCCTTGATATTTTAAAGAGTAACATTGAAATATTATTGAGACATTTCAACATTTTCATAGGTCAGTTTTCACCTCTGCCCACAAAAAGAAAAAAGAAAAAAAACACTATTTATGTATAGAAAATCTTATAATTCTGAGATTTAGATGGTAAATTATCTTTTGAAGTGCAGAGAACACTTTTTCTTTTGTTGTTGTTGTTTTGTTGGGGTTTTGTTTGGTTGGGTTTTTTTTTGCCAAAGCAGGTTAAGTATATCAAAGAAAAGGCATTTTTCTTCCAGAAAATGGAAATGCAGAGGATTCCATTTGGTAGATATGCCTGTAAATTTTAATTTACATACAAGTTTTAGGGAAGCTTCTTACTGATTCACTTTTTTTTCTCCTGGAGAAGAAAGCAAAGAACTAATTCATATACGGAAGCAATGGAGAAGATGGAAAGCTCAGGAAATTATACTCATCGATGCAGATGTAATGGAAGAGTTCTGGTTCCCAAGTTCAGCTTAATTAAAGCGTCAGTGACTTCTTCCAACTGTCTTTTGATTGCATTTTTCCTTAAAGTGTCCAGGAAAAGTGGAACCGTGTAAGGCAGCCTCCCCAGATATAAACGAGATGGTGGAGATGGAATATGAGAAAGCTGCCATCATGTGGGCTGTAAGTTTCCACAGTCCACTGGAAAGTGAGGTAAACAAGGAAAGACAACCTTTTGAGCACCTCCAGCAACTCTCATACATTGCTCTTCAGGCTGTTGCTGAAAGCCAGTATAGACTTTATAAAACTTAACTGATAACACATTAAATCCTGTGGATTAAAACTCTCAGTCCTTCTGACAGTGGTATCCCTTATGACAGTATTAGAGCATCAAATATGCAGGAAAAAGCTATTTGTGCTTTCAAAAGTGTTTTCCTTCATTAAAAAAACTCCAACACCACAATCTTTCATGATGCATCCAATACTATGCCTTCACTTCTTTTTCCACCTTTGTCACTGAAATACTAACACATTACTTCCATTTCTCCCACAGATATCCCAGGAATTTTTAAGAAAACCTTTAGTTCACTTCTGTTCTCATTTGTGTCTCTCCAGCAGGCCCATTCCATTCATTTTAAAGAAATTATCTATGCTTCAGTCATAGGCCAGTTAAAAATAATTCTCATATACATGTAACAATTGAATAAAGCATTCTATGGATGAATAATTGATTGATAGAAATCTTTTTTCTTCTGTATTGCCATTTTTTCCCTGTGTGTTACAATCTATATAATAATCTATTTTTTAATCTCTTAAACTATGTGTTTCTAGACAGAATTTGTACCTTTTTATGTCATTCCAATCATGTCTTCCAAGACAAAGTATCTCAACAGAACAGAAATATTCTAACAACTGCAAGAGCAGTACATATGTAAAGGTCATCACACACAGTCATCATCTGTTAAGAAACAACAATCTTTGTACATAATGTCACTTAGGAAACTATGCTATTTTTCATAACAAGTAGTAGTAAAGATATGAAAACAGTTCAGAAACACATGGCTATATTTTCTGATGTTTCATTCATTCTTTGCTCCAATTCCTCAGGTACCAGCTCTTTTACTAACTTGTTCCAGGGGGAAAATGGATAGTTGTTTAGACTGAGAGATGTATGAGTCATGGTGCATTCAGCCTTACTACAAGTTCATAGACTAATATTTGAAAAACATGAGCATTTATAGCAAAGGACATAAACTACAATGGAAAATGCTGTCTTCTTCCAAACTTCTCTATTTTACCTCTTTTTCTATTTGCTTTTCATTTTTTTCCCAGATGTTACAAGTGCCTGTTAAGAATTTGACATACATCATTGTTCTTAGTACCACCCAGAATTTTCAGAAGATCATCTCATTACTCACCAATTTCTGGGATATAAACACTTTTCTTATCAATGTCAAATAATAAAGGTTGCCATAGTTCTGTCTCAGCTGACATGGAAATGACTAATGATATCATTAATAAGATAGATTAAAAGTAGTGATAATCAGTGACATCTTATTCTGTAGTGACATCTGTATTGATACATCTCTGGCACCTGAAACACTAGACAATTTTCTTTTATTAAATGGAGTTAAAAGAGATTGCCAATATCCTGTTTCCTTGGGTTTGTTCCAGGGAGCTCCTTCTAACACTGTAAATAGCATGTCAAACCCAATACTGTTTTCCTAATCAAATGTTATTAAGACTAAGTGTTTCAGTTGTAGAGCACAGCAAAATGTCTGAAGGGCTGTACTGTCTATTTTAAGTTCAATTTCATTTGCTATTTATAATAATAATACAAAACAGAGCCGGAAGCTTTTCTTTATCTTGAAACTGATTACATCACTTCTATCTTCTAAGTATGAAATCATTCATTTTCACTTCTGAGTTAGCCACAAAAGTGTTAGGCATGGGGCTTTGGCATGTGACTAAGAGCCACACATACGCTCAGACAGAGTGCAAAAACGAAATTCATCTGGGGAGATTAGTTCAAATGGTGCCTAGATGTTTGGGGTCTCTAGGGTCAAAGGTAGCAAGTGCACAGGCTAAGAGTCCAGCTTTCAATGAGATACACAGATCATAATATTCATAAACTCTGAGTCAAATCCCTTGCAGCATCCAATCTGACCTTCTGCTTCAGCTGTCACGGCTGTGAGTCAGTGGGTTGCCTGGGCACAAGCTAGGAGCTCTGCCTTACAACACTGTATCATTAAACAGACTTCCATTAGCTTCTCTTAATAAATAAATGCAAACTGGGGATGCAATATAGCAGGGAAAAAAAGAGTCAATTTAGCAATGGTACAGAGAGTTCCCTTATGTTAGCTGAGTGTCAGGCTAAAAAAGAAACCACATTCTCTTGCCATGAAATTTTAGATTAATTTCACTGTTTTAAAGTCTTTGATATCCACAAGATCCCTTACAAATGTAAATGAATTTAAAGAAATCATACACCAAGAAATAAAATAATAAAACCCAACCCTAGCAATTTTTCAAATTCAGGGTCACCTAATTAGTTATGGATGTCAACACACAGTGATGTCCACCGAACCCATATCATCTTAAATTATCATATGTTGTTTGTTAGAACAGTACTTGGTAAGAAAAGTTTGATTTCTGCTAAAACCGTACTTACTGTTTAATATTCAGTATATCAGAAAAGACCCAATATATCTAGTAAATAAACGTTGGCTAAAGTTACAGCAGGCGTTGGAAGATACATGTTTATGAATTTCTAGTGAAGGCCAGCTAAAGGCATTTAAAGAAAAAATAGAAACCTTTTAACTTCTAGCAAATAACTCAAGACATGTCCATTTAATTTTCATATGTCTTTGCTACATATTACTGTAACAGAGCTATCCAGTAAAGGAGGGAAGGATAGCAGATAGGCTACGGGTAACCTACAGGAGCCAAGAATGTTTTCCAATTGATGATCAGAATGACATCTTAGGAGGAGTCCCAGCTCTCCATCACGACGATGTAGCCTAGTAAACATTATCTTTGCTGTTACCAAAGCAGAAAACACCAGCTTTACACTGACCTGCGCAGTGGTCAGTGTCAGCTGCCTGACCTGTTTTAGCTTGAGTGATGGGAAACCGTATGTGGTAAAGGCCAAAGAGCCCCGGGGAACCAGTGTGCAACAAACAGCCCCCTGGATTAACAGGGCTGAGGGAGGCTGGGGGGCATCTTTCAAACTTCATCTGGGAAGCAATGAGAAAGAAACAGACTCCTTTAAGGAAATGTATAAAAATAACCCTAGGCAGACCATATAGCCAGGAGGAAGAACCTCTACCCTCCATGACCTTCATACTCCCAGAGAAGGCCCCAGGATGCCAATCACTCTTTGTTTTGCTGAAAGAAAATCTAGATACAATTAGACTGTGGTTGGTGTCTCTCTAAAGAGGTCAGAAGAGATAAGGTGAGGCCTTCAGAGCGTTAGGACTGCAGGGTGCAGCACTATGCACATCAAGAGGTAAGTCTAGAAACAGTCAGACTGACCAAAAGAAGGAATTCACTCCACATAAAGCTTTACCTACCCTAATCAGGCAACTTGTTCAGAAAGTAGCTTCCTTCTTATTAAATGGCAAGAGGGAGGTAGGTAAATCTGATTTTGTCTACTTTGTGACAGTGTATCCAAGGTCATATAGGGAGGATTAGCTGAATCCACCTCTTTCAAGTCCTATATAACCATATATCATTTAATATACTCACTGTTCATGACACCACTATTCACTCATGCTGTAACTGCTGCTATATCATCTTGTGAAAAATTCTCACTTTATTTCCTTCCTTTAGTTGGGTTCTACAACAATCAGTAAAACTCAGCTATGTACAGTTGTTAAACCATTGTCTCTGAATAGAATAGAGAATGCTCAAACGAGCACAAATCCGTAGTAATGCAATATTTAATTGTGAAACTCTGCTTGCAAACTCTTTTTAGTTTCATCTTATTTGTGAAAAAACCCAATCAACATATTGTACATGGGTTGGTTTTCTTAACATCTCTGCATACACATGATACAATAGATTTGACAGGCTGGACCTATGTGATTTAATGGGAACTGTTCTCTCCTCGTGTAGCTAAAATAAAATAACTTTGCTTAAGGTTTGTCCTGGAAGTCCCTGAGGTCAGCCATACCCCAATTGTAGACTAAGGGACAGACACGTAGCTACCAAAAAGCACCTAAATTCTCCTTGGCCTGAAGCTGCATTGCTAAGTCTAGCAGGGCTGAAATTCTTCCTTCAGACTGTGGGACTGCTAAGAAAGCTCCTCTCTAGCAGCTAGGCTGTAGAGCTGAGCTGAGGTAAGACGTGTTGGGAAAGCTATACAAATCCTGACTTTTTGAAAGCAGATGTTTGTTTGGAGGAGATACTGAGGGTGTCATAAAATTGTAGGGCTTTCCTAGCAGGACAAACATATAATAGAAGGTCAGGTTTTTAGAGATTCAGGAAGAGCTTCAGTGAAATAACTGTTTGCACCATCCTATACCTACAGCCTAAAAAGTTTTTGCTTTTACTCCCTATACATGCACCACTTTGTTAATCTGAAAGATATATAGGCAGGAATCATGATCATTTAAAAAAGTGACCCAGAAGACAGGACTTGAAGAAGAATGATGTAAAGAAAAACTCCAAGGTTTGCACTGCTCTAGCTCCGTTATCTCTGTTCCTTGTCAATCACCACACAATACAGGAGGACAGGAGAGTAACCTTGTAATAGATAGTGACATTTTTCTTAAAATGTTCTAGAAAATTTGCTTATTTTTCTAAAAATGGACTATTCAGTACTAACTTCCTGATGGAGGCACTTTCATGTGAGGAAAGAGTTTCTGAATAGCACTTGAAAAAATAAGATCTCTCTAAAATCCAGGTATCTTTACCTCATCTTTTGAAGTCCACACAGGTAATGGATCCTGTCCCAGAGGATACAACATCATTAGCTTTTACAAGCCAGGATGTGCTACAAGGTCTTCCACACAATTTGGGCTTAGATCTGTTACGATAAAAACACCCTTTTCTTACCTTTTTGGCAATGGCAATTTCTTAACAGAAAACTTCTAATGACATATGGCTGAGCAACATAAGTTTCTCAAGTGTTCTGCAAAGCTCGGAAACTAATTTCTCCTTCTCAGGAGTGGATTGAAAAGTAGCTCTCCTTGAATTCACCGTGTCATTGGCATGTTCCTGGCTTCAGAGTCTGCCCTCACTAAGGTCAGTGTTTTCCAATTCAGCAGAGTTGCAATCAATAGTACAGGTTGAGAAAGCATGGCACACCAGCTGAAGTCAGAGGAGAGAGTTAAGCAAAGACTCCAAAGTTGGATTATCAGAATTAATTTATAAAAATGGGGCATACAGTGAGAATGTGTCTGTATACCACAAACAAATTATTTGTCTTTTATTTGTCTGGCTGCTATGACCACAGTCACTGGAGGCCATTGCAACCACAGATCTTATATAATGGGAGAAGCTGAGGAGTTTCTGTATCTCAGAGCCAATATGCTTATATATATGAAACAAAGATTCAGCAAAAAATGTAATTAATTGAGAATATTAACACTGAAATGAAATTTGTATATGAAAAGCCCTTTCAGCTAGGTACACATCATGACAACAGGATTCTGGTCGTGGCCAGGGCTTTGTAGTCATACACACTCTTTTTCTAGTAAAATAAAATTGGATGTAGCTACGTAGGTACTTTTTGCAGCTATCCCAATAACAACTTTCACATATTGTCTCTACCACACATATAACTGCACTCAGCATCAAGAATTAAAATAGAGAATGAAGAGAATTAAATGAGAACATTGTGTCAAAAGGGGACTGCAGTAAAAGTAAGTAATTTCCTTTGGAATTCACACCTACTTGAATGTGTAATTTTACACAGATGGAAATTTGCTCGAGTTTAATAAAGAACAGCTCCATAACAGTGATGGCATGAGGAACAAAAGAAAGTTGGTATGGATTACACATACGGAAATTAAATCACTAAAATACTGAAATTAAACAGTGGGCTAGTACAGTTATTTTACCATTCCTTATGCTTTTGCATGTTGTTTCAAGTCTTCTAATCTTCTTTTTTTAGAAAGTCTCATGTGAACAGGACATGAGCTTGTGTCTTAAAGCATTAATGACACCAATGAGAACAGTTGTACAGGAGAGCAGAGGATTCACAATTAAGTTCTCTTGTCTTTGGCCCTGGTTCATGTATTGTCCTCCCTATATTCTTAAGCTCATCTCTATACTGATAAGCATTTAAGAATACATTTAGCTTTAAGCATATGCTTGAGTAATAACAAATTTGCAGAATTTAATTTGCATGGTCCTAAATGGAAATGATTTCCCAACTTTGGTCCCAAGTCTTTAAAATAACAAGCAGCTCAGAGAGATCTGTCCATGCAATGTTGACAAATCACACCACAAAGCTCAAGTGTACACTATTGTAGAAATACAAGTTCATATTCTGTAGGCAGCAACGTATTTTGTCTTGCTATGTCACCACCTGTATCTAAAACTGACTTATCTAGGGCTTTGTAAAGTCAGCCTTCGATAGACTATCCCCCTCTGACATGGTTCCACCATCCTGATACTGTGATTTGACAATTAGGAAACAAAACACCATAGATAAAGCTGCTCGAAATATAGCTTGGCTATTTTGTTCCAATGATTTTTCCATACTGTTTCTTTTGAACGCAATCAGGAAATTTTACTTTTTGATGATGCACTGTCGTCCTAGAAGGAAGAGGGGCAGGTGATGAATGAACAAAAATAATTACATTAAAAATTTGCAATTTCAATTATTAAATCAATTTAGGAGGCATTTAGATAGGGGAAAAAATGTTCCGTTTTTCTGAAATGGCTCCTGGAAGCCCAAAATTCAGCTCTTGTTGATGCACAAAAAATTACTTTCTTTCAGACCTGACTCCCTCCATTTATTTATATCTTTGTTTTAGATTCCTAAACATCATGCATGCTTACTTATGTTGCTATGTTACCAGTGTAATGTATATGGTTACTAAGGCAACAGGTAATAGCACTATATGTATGTGTAACATGTTAATAACGTCAACACTCTGAGCATAGCATTGGAATTTAAACTATTAATATACCTGGAAAAATTCTAGGTTTTGACAATTATTCAGCTTTTCTGATGATAGATATTATATGTTCAGGTGTTTTGATAATCCCTTGACAATGAATTATTTAATTCTGCAAATTTATCATTGCAAATTGACAGTGCTATTTCTGTGGTAACTAGTTGCATGTTTCAATAAGAGCTGTACTCAGACTAATCACTCAGAAAATCACATAGTCAGTTCACAGTGCAAAGAATTCATGGAAGTTAGACCGGACTGACCAAGAAGCACTTTATGAAGCTAACCATTTACTTATAATGTCCTTGAAGGATAGTTAATCCCCGTAATCCATATTTTGGAGAGAAGAAAAGTCATTGGTTAGAGCTTTTAATCTCACTATTCAGCCACTAAAGCATCCTGAACAAACCTATGTGCTAAAAGAAATTTCCAGCAAAAGGGTGAGCTTGGTCGTGATGCAAAATAGTCTTTTTCAAATTTTTGATAGCAATAAGAATGCATTTCTCACATCTAAACTCCAGATTCCATTATACCATCCTAGGTTATGAGTTTATTATAAGATTATCATCTAGGGTAAAAAAATCAGCAGTATCATTCAGTTAAGCTGTGGATGTAGAATATTATATAGAACAGTAGTGTAATTATCCTTACTGACTTAATTAACTTTATAAATGTACCACTGCTTTTTAATTTACTGCACTTAGCCAATGATCCAAGCTTCAGGCAACAGAAGTAGAGATAACATAGTGGGAGTAAGCCACAGAAACAGAAGCATCACCCCACCACTAGATACAATTTGATCCAACATGAAAGATACTCATGATATTCTGATAGATGTTTGATTTCAGGGTATAGGAAATAGAGCTAATCAGTCTAATACCCAGTCTCCGTTGTGCTTCATTCTGTAACCAGATTTTAAAAATCTGTACTAAAGATACAACACAGGTACAATACAGGATTTAGTTCTGGCTATTAGCCAGGAAACTCTGTTATGACACTAATTTAAAAACAAACAAACAAACAAAAAGAAACAAACAAAACATTGAAAACATGAAGCTGATCAAATTGTCTCTTGATACTTCAAAGATACTGGCAAATATCATTATCCCCATGTATTTTTTTCACTAATAGATACTGGCAAAACACACTTGAAATGAAGTAAGTTTAAAAATGCCCTGAATTTTATACAGAAGTAGTTAAATGGATTAAGAAATCAGTCTTAGAATATGTTTAAATTATTTTTTCTTCCACTGATTCTCCTGACCATGTGAAATACATTATTTTTAACTGATATCTAAAGTTACTGTTGAAGATCATCCAGTGAACACCAATGGACTGGTTTCCCTATGGGAAATACTTTGTCCTCTCAGAAATGGAAGATGTTTAATTTAGCACTTTCTCCTTCCAGAAGGGATAAACCAGCCTGGCTCATTTTCATCAGTATGTTGAGCCTTTGCCAGTAGAAAAAAAAAGACACTGACATTCCAACTTAATAGTGCTTGTTGCCAGCTCATATAGCTGAGAGGTAACTGAGATGTAGAACTGTCTTCTAGACATGGAAGAACTCTGCAAGAGTTTTAAAGACCATCCACTAAACAGATTTTTCCAGGTATAAAAATACGTAATGTACAGTAGCAATCAGCTCTTGTACAATTTTGGCTTGCATTCCTGGAAATAAACAGCTCAAAACAATAGCAAAATCCTGAGCTTTTTAGAAGTAGAAATATGGGAGCAACATAACACTGTGAACATGCAGATCTGTACATGCATTATCTCCTGTGGAATAATAATTGCCTTTGTCCTCGTTCAGAAAGTTCAGTTGGCAACTTTGTACAATTGCAAAATGACTGCCACAGTTCCTGGGGAGATTCTGCAAATCCAGTGCAAGCAGAGATAAGACAACAGGGAGAAAACTCCTTCCATCTCAAGGCTTGTGGAAGCCCATCAATTCAACAGACTCTGACTAGAGAGAGTTTTAAGGTAGTGACTGGGGAACTACTGGCAGATCTTCTGGAACTGCAGGATTAAACGGAAGGGGAGAAAAAAATCTAATGAC
The DNA here is from genome assembly GCA_013400335.1 of Eurystomus gularis. Classification (NCBI taxonomy): domain Eukaryota; kingdom Metazoa; phylum Chordata; class Aves; order Coraciiformes; family Coraciidae; genus Eurystomus; species Eurystomus gularis. The sequence goes on from VZZY01022689.1 coordinate 54,334, forward strand.
AGTATAGAAAATGAAAACTGTAAGTGTTCTAAACTATGTGATTATTTATTTGCAGGAGGGGCATTTCTCCCATTCCCTCAATAAAAATGTATTTATTACATCAAGAGTCTTTGGTCATTTTTTTGAAAAGAGGAAAGGTACATGACTTGGGTACAGTTGTCTCCAAAATGTGACTCTAACTTGTCACTGCAGGTTTGGGTTATTTGCACATTTCATTACATTACTGACAATAAAGAATACAGTCCTAGAATAGAATTATGGCAGAAATGTGCTTGGGAAACCAGAAAATTCCAGGGAGAGCTATGAATCAGGATATCTCTGAATAATGAACTAGGTATTTGATTCTTAATTATGCTGAAAGATGTGCAAAAACTCACCTCTATCTATAAAGTTCAGGATAGCCTATACAAAATTTGCTCAGGCAAAGGTATTAAATACCTTGACAAAAGTATGAAACAAATTAGCATCCATAAATTGGTTCTTAGAATCATAGAATGTTAGGGGTTGGAAGGGACCTCTGGAGATCACCGAGTCCAACCCCCCTGCCAAGCAGGACCATGGAACGCATCCAGACAGGTCTTGAAAGTCTCCAGAGAAGGAGACTTCACAAGCTCTCTGGGGAGTCCACTCCAGTGCTCTGTAACCCTAACATATGGGAGGAGAAGTTCCTCCTCATCATAGAGCCCTCCTCAAAAATAAGGATGTGTTTCAGGTCCAATTTCTTTCCTTTGGATCCTGTTTTGGTTCAGCAAGCAGAGAATAATTTCAGAATGAATTAGCAGTGCCTGCACTCATTCTTTAGTTAAAATAGGAAATCATGAAGAGGACAGAGATTTAAAAGCTTTATGCAAGCTAACAGTCAGCACTGAATTTCTGAAAAAAACTTCTACAATTTCCATTTAATTTTATTGATGTGCTACTTCATGGTCTTCTGGCTCTTATAAACCCGTCTTCTAAAAAAAGATAAAATACTATTGATTATATCTACAGCAGTTTAGCTACATGTAGTGAGGCCCAGAATGCTTTAACTTATGATAAAAGAGTATCGTGAGCAGTTGATCAGTGGGTAAGTACATATATGACAATAATTAAGTTACAAATTCAAGTAAGTTACGAGAATGAATTTGTGTCCTAGTACTTCCACAGTTTAATTCATTTAAAGTGAATGAAGACACATAGAATCATTAGGTCCAGTTTTGCATTAACATCGGTGCAACACGTTTTAAACTTCCCTTGCCCTTAGGCCGTTTCACTCCTAAAATGATACATGTGGTTCCAGCTCTTCCAAGATGGGATTTGTCTATTCTCCACCCCAAAGCATATCAATTGAAACAATTTTTATTTCAAATTACCTAGATGCTGTGTCTCTGGCTTTTTTCACAAAAGTAATCACAGTTGCTGTGATGGTCTTCATGATACAGAGCATATCAGCAGGAACAATTAAAAACCAGTAAGGTAGTTCAGCACCTAAGTTGCACTGATACTAGTACCTCTATACTAGTATATGAAACAGCATCACGACATTGGGCCACAATTATTCATATTATTTAATGATTAGCATACAGTTTGGCTTAATTTTGTCCCATCATGCTAACAGACAATGCTTGGACACAGTTCAAGGGATAGCGTATCTGATGGTTGTTCCCAACAGGCAATTTGCACTTGGCTATCCTGTTTTGACACAGAGAGGGAAAAGAGTGCCACTTACTCTCAGGGCTAAGGAACAGTCTCTCAGCAATATTAGTTACAGAAATAAACATAGCTGGAGTTAAGAAGCCGATTTTCCCCTACAGCATAAGTCCCAGAAGACTGATTTTCTCTCAGAAAACAATCAAGAGAGAAGAACTGCACAACTCACAACAAACCATAGCAGCCTCCAATTCATTCAAAAACAGGAGAAAAACCAAAATCCCCATCACATAATGATGGTCAAACAACTCAAGGTGCCCAGAGCATCCTGGAACTGTGGCCAGGAAATCCTGCAGCTCTAGGAAGGGAGGAACTGACATGGGCACAGGTGGCCAGCTGGCTTGGGACAGGAACCTTGATCTCCCTCAAACCAGCAAGCAGCCACCTCTCAGGAAAATGAGCAAATCCCTACAGATTACTTAAGTAAAGGAGGTTTTCCTCTCCCGTGAAGGCCATTATGCCACAGCAAAAAGAACCCAAAAAGGTTATTTAGAAAAAAAAAAAAAACATGAATCTGATGCAGCATTCTTGTTTTTAGGGTGCTCAGCTGGGAGAAGGGAATACTAAACTTCAGGCTCTCCTGCTTAAACAGGTGAACAATTACATTCAAACTACTGACTGAAGCAAAACTCTGAAGCAGCTCCTATCATAGGAACAGGTTTCTGTCACCCACCTCCCAGAGTTCCTACGTCTTCCCTGGTCTGGATGACTCACAAAGGGTACAGTCGTGAACATGCTCCTTTGAACGTAAACATTCAAAATATCATTTCAGGAAAGCAAGACAGCAGACATCAGTTGTCTCAAACGAAATAGAAATTAGGAATGAGGCTTGTGTCTCTGAGAGCACCACCCCACCAGTCTGCCTTGGTGCCAGTTTAAAAGAACAAGAGCACAAAGCCAGCCCTCACAAGGGTGCTCTGGTTTGTACACATGGCCTTCCTTACCCTGACAGTCTAAGCTCCTCTAAGAGCAGTTGAACTTTTTCATTTTGTAGCTCTCAGTGGTATCTGGCTCTCTGCCTTGAGCTGCCCTGAGCCCACTCGGAGAAGCCTGGAGCTGCCTGCTGTGCTGGCGCAGCAGCTCACCTGCCTCTCTGGGCTGCCTGCCACCAGGAGACAGCAACGAAGCAGCACCAGCAGCAAAATCCAGGCTCATTTCTAAGCCATCCCTTTCCCGCCAGCCTTCACACTCCTGCTCCACAGGGATTTGCAGTCTGTTCACCTGATCAAGGCATTGCACGGTTTTTGCTTCCCTTTGGGAACAGTGCAGCCCTCACCTTGCACCTCTGCTTTTCATCCCCCTCTTGAGCAGTCTCCCAGAGTTGTAGAAAATCACATTATTCCCATGAGGGAGTAGGGCGGTGTCATGGTCGGGCACGCAGAGGTCCGACCACCTCCCAAAGGGAGAAGGGTTGAGGGCAAAGTGGAATATCTCCCCACCAGGCTCATAAGCAAACATGGAGACTGAATGAGTATTTAACAAGTTTATTACTAAATATATTCAAGTAAAACCTTATTTACTCTATGGAAATATTACGATATTAAAGAACACCACGCCCACCCATTCACTCCCTCTCTCACCCACCGAGAGATAAGGGCAAATAAGGACTTAATTATGTCAAAATATGACCTGTATGTGTGGATGATGCGTGTGTGTGCGTGTATGTGTCGTCATCTGTCCTTTCGGCATTCGGCGATGGTCCCCGTGGAACGGCAACGATGCCCGATCGGCAGACCTGGACTGTTTTGATGACGTCAGCAGCTTGTAGCTTTTCAGTGCAGTTTCTTCGGCACAACTTCTTCTGATAGC
>VZZY01022689.1:58147-68558 GCA_013400335.1 Eurystomus gularis
CTCCTCTCTGGCAGCGGTGGAGGGAGGGGGGGGTTCGCTTGGCAGGAGCGATGTGCTCTCTTTGTGCAGTGAGGCGGAAAAAAGAGCGATTGTTTACTTTTCTGGAATTTATGGCTGGTGTTATCACACTTCTGGCTTCCTGGAGGATTTATGGGAATTGTAGAATAGATTTATGGGTAATCGAGTTTTTTGCTCACTGTTTTAATAAGACAGAAAAATCATGTGGTCGGTTCACCACAGGCAGGACTGGACACCAGCTGCCCTGGGGCACAGAGATGGCAGGTGAGGCCTGTTGGTGCGAACAGTGCCCAGACTATGCCTTCAAATCCTTAAAACTCGCTGCTGCACTCGCTGCTGCGTGTCCAGCCTTTCTCTAATGGTCTAGCATAGGAACAGCATCAGCAGTAAGTGGTACCTGACCTTGCTGGTAGTGCAAACCAGGGAGGGATCAGCTGAAACACCTCCACATTTTCACTTCTTCAGTGATCTGTTGAGGTAGAGACAAAAGCTCCCTGGAGGAGGAAAAAAATGCTTCAGTGCAAAGTCATATTTTCAGTCAGTCAGGAAATTTCAGAATACTATTTTATGAAAACAAAGCTAAAAAAAAGAAAGAAAGATGTAGCAGTGTGCACAATTCACTCTGTGTCAACAAGGACAAAATTGCTATCGAAATCTGTCACAAGGGGGTTGATAAGCTCTACCACATGCTAAGTACTTTTGTGTTGAATTCACCATTTGAAACTTTCAGGGTGAAATAGTGCCCTGGAGGATATGCTTGAAAAATTCCCTGAAGCAAGGAGTAAACAAAGTACTCTCTGCTCGATTACTTGTTGCATGGCTTCAACAGTTGCAACCACCTTGTCTCCTTAGGGGTTACCAGAGCAGTAGCCAAGCACCACACAAGTCTGGGTGCTAGTCATTGCAGTCGTATGGGGTACCTGGGCCCAAACTTGTTTTGGATCCACAGTACAGGAAAAAATTGCAGTATGTCACTGCCAGTGTGCTATAGATAGTGTGCTCAATCTGCCTGCTGTTAACCAGCCCAAATAGCATAATACAAGCAATTTGATCATAAACGTGACAAATTACCCGTGTATGCATCATGATGCACAAAGTGTGGGTTCAGTTATTTTTTTGAGTTTTTAAGTATCCTAGTTGTAATGCTTAGCAGAAGAGGATTTTTCCAAGTAATTTTTCTGTTGTTACTCAAAATACAATAATCAGAGATTAAACAAGCATTCAAAGATGTTACAGAACTTCTCCCACCTCCTGAGCCAGAATTACATAATTTTCTTTTTGAGATACTCTGATCAGACTTCTGAATTCCATTCATATGAAACAAGAACAGCAAACCAAATACTGTAACTATGTGCTTTGCTGCAAGGGGTCTTAAGGTTGCATTAGAGATTTTAAGAGACACAATGAAGAAGAGAAAGAAAATAGTGTGTGATTTAAAATAAACCAAGAATGGTCGTAGAGCAATAAATGACCCTAAAAGCAATATGTCAAAAGTGGGACCAAAAAAGAAATGCCAACAGAAGCACACTTACACTAAATGTCCCCTTAGCATAGAGAGAAAAAGCAAAGGCTGAATTTGACAAGGCTGAAAATAAATTCGACAGCCTTAGACAAGAAATGTAAGATGACCTCGGCTACAATGATTTGAGTAAGCAGTTGAAGACAGATGGCCAAAAGAAAAAAATCTGAGTACTTTTCTGGGAATGTAGAGACAGTGTTGCTGATTATGAAAGAGGTCTGAAAAGTCAAATGCCAAACTTATCTTCAGGAAACAATCAAAAATGTCTTATCCTAGTATAAAGACAAAAATGGCTGTCACTGAGTAGAGGCTAGCCAACGTTAATACCTGAAATTCAGAGAAAACAAAAAGTAATAGAGCCATTGTAATTAAAATCCTTCATCATCCTTTGTATAATAGTAAAGAGGATATATTTCAATGATGGTGGAAGTTTTATTATACATTATATCTCTTTCTGCAATTGAATTACTACAGAAAAATCATACAGTAGCATTGGAAGCCAGCATATATTCACTTTTCATAAAAAATAGTGATTCTGAATAAAGCAAACTAATTACTAGCAGTTTACAGTGGAGGGGAGGGGTGTGATCCTGGAGCACTTTTCTAGATATCCTCAGCTGCAGGGTACATGAACTGTTTTGTCTAACCTCTCCATAAAATCTTGTGTCCAGCCTTGCAACGATTTCACTGGGTAGTTTTCTTAAGCAGCAGTATAAGCCATATTTTCTTTTGAATCTGCAGGTATACTCAACTCATGCTTCTTTTGTGCATGCCTCCCTGCTACACCAGTAATAAACTCATCATCAAGTCTGTTTGGATTTTAGAGACCTTCAGTGACAAAGGCTTTCATGTTCCTCAGTTTGTCAGCAGATAGTTAGATCACCTTCAAGATAGAAGGGGGTACAAATGCTACTATCACATAGCCCAGAGGTGTGTCGACTTCAAATAAATTTGAAATCATGACTTCTGTTTTTCTCCTGTCTACCAAGAACTGCAAAGGGCTTTTTGTGCTAGAGAAATATTTGACTTACAGCTTTCATATATTAATTAGAAATGTGCAAAAATAAGAGGATCATTTTTAACATTTGGTTTGCTGAATTTTCCTCCACAGCAGTGAGTCCTCAGATTTAATCATTCATTATACTCTGCTCATTCAGAGACTGTGGACAAAGTGCCATTATAGTTAAGTTTTTTCCTCTAGAGTGACTTGTATTACTAAAAATGTATAAAAGGAAAAAAAAAATCAATTAATATTTCATCTTCTATGTGGTGCTTGTTCTCTCGGAAAAAAGAACTGCAAAAGTTGCATACTGTGCAAGTATTTTAAACTTAATGAAAGTTCAACTGAATACCAGAAATAATTCTGCTCTTTCTCTGATAAAAACACATGAGAATTTGGTTTGGGTCCCTTTAAAAACAAAACAAAATCCAAAACCAACAGAACTGAAACACTTTTCAGCAGCAGACAATAAGTTACTTTTTAGGTCAAGCTCCCTTATATTTACTTGTAAGGCAAGTCTACATCATTCACATTATCAAATGTGTCAGTTTAAGGTCTTGGTCACTATATCAGAGTTCCCTTGTTATATTTGTTCAGTTCTGAATGAAAATACTTTCAATATGTTTTCCATTAAAAAAGCTACTTGTGGTGCCCTAAATAAACTTTCAGATGTTTTCTATGTTATAATTCTAAAACTCTACATTAATAATAGTTCAAATGACAATAGCCAACTTTAGCTTTCTGATTGCAAGTGCTGAGGTTGTAAGTGAAAAGCCAATACCCAGCAGATGACTAAAAGAAAATAATGTTTTCAGATGTCAACCTGCTGAAGGGTCCTGGACAACCTTCTCCACAGCCCTAACAGATGGTACATTTCAGTTTCCATTAAAAAAGAACTCCATCAAGCACATTAAAGCACCTGGATTGTTCTAATGCAATAAAGGTAAAATGGTAAATGACCCATACTTTTCCCACAGCTGATCAGGCTATGGGAAAGGAACTGCAGAGGTACACATGCATGCCTGCACCAGCAAACAGTATAGGTAAGGGCTAGTGGTTGAAACCTAACCCTGGTGGTAAGGTGTATGGTGGTATAACCATTCTGATCGAAATGGCCCAAACCAAGGCTTCTACCTCATTTTTCTTTCCAGCAGGATGAGGACGAGAGGAAAATGGAGGAGGAGAGGGGAAGAGGAAGAATAGTTACAATTTCGGCTCCATGTCTAGAGTTTCAAAGTATAAAAGACGTTCTGTATTTATACGAACATAATATTTTCATTTTGAGAGGAAAAGTATCAACAATAGAAGTAAAAATAGAATGCCACACATCTGTAAGTCATATTAGATTTTGCTACTGTCAATTATCAATATGTATCTTGTATGTATGTATGTTCGAACTAAAAATAAAAATCATATTTTGCTGCTCTGGCAAACTCTTGAGCTTCTTAGAGCAAAGCCTGGGGGGTTTGTCAGAGGGGTGTCATCATAATTTTTAACAGAAAACAAATAGCCAAGGTTCTCAGGTCCAAGACCCCTCCAAAATTCTGTTTGCAATACATTTTACATATTGACAAACATATCTGTATTACAAATGAAATATTCTTGTAATTATTTCAGTGTTTATCAGTTGTTTTGATTCATCCAGGGCCAGAATTCCATGTAAACATACTTGTGCTTTGAATTCACAGATTACAGTCTTAGTACTGCTCATTTTGAGTCTCTGTTGCTGTTAATGTATTTGAAATTGCTTCTGCTCTACAGATCAAAAGCCTGAAGAAATCTGCAAGTCAGTTATTTCTGCTGTAACAATCTCCTACCCAGCTGTCATTCTCACTCCTGCATTTTTGTAAGGAAACTGAGACCAAAATACATCTAATGTTAGCAATTTCTCAAAACATATAGCTGTTTCATAATGGCATCTGAACAGTAAAGTTGAATACTGTAACCAATGGCATGATAGTACAGGGAAAGACTCAACCTATCCATGACTCACATTTGTGATGGTTAGGCTAATTCCTGTATGTTGAGAGCTATGAGCAGTCACTGTTTACATATTTTAATTTAAAAGAATTTTTTTTTTTCCTTATATTCCCATAAAGAAGATTTTCAAAGCATAAAACCTACTCTGGCCACACTTTGTTTTAAAGTCTACTGTCAGACCGGGATATATCGGATGCTTTTGTCTGAAAGGAAATAATAATCAAAAAATTATTATCTAGTGCAAAAAGTGACTCTTCAGTGCATGAGCCAACCAAGTCACTTTGAATAGGAATAAATGTTCACTACCTGGTTTTTGTATCCTTCATCTAAAGATATAGTTCCTGGATATCTTCTTGTGTTTTTTTACTGGACTAAAAAGGAGGCTAGGGTCACCTGATTTATCTTCTATATACCATCCATACCTTTGTAACAATTCAGATCTAAATAAGAAAACCACAACTGCATATTACTTTTTACCTGTTGTATCAATGAAATAAGTGAAAAATCAGATTTGACTGCCCATGTTAATTCTGCATTTTAAGATATTGTCTGGAAGAGTTATTACTCCTTATCTTCTTCCCACTGGACCATTTGTACCTAAATCAATCCTCTTTTGATCTGATGCAGAGGAGAAATTGAACACTCCATGTACTTAACTATAGCTCTCCTAGATAAAATAATAAAAAGCATCACATAAACATGTACATAAAACTTAATAAATATATGTATTTATTTACATATATCTATATGTAGGCATGCCTGAAAACTTATGTTGCATGAAGATACAGGGAAACTTAGGAAGCTTTTCATAACAATAAGGACATGCTTATTCTTGAACATCAATTAATACTTTATCTTTTTAAATCACAGGAAATAAGTAAATGGTGCCTACTTTAAAGCTACCTCCATAAGGAACATTTAGAATTTGGAGTTACAACTGCAGTGCTTCCTACAATGTACAAAATCTCTTCCAACAGCACTTGAAAGGCAAAAAACACTGTAAAAATGTATAAATAAAATGGAAAGTTGATATCTGATGACAAAATTGACTGCCTAACGACATTTTTCAGACAGATGCACAATGATCCATCTCATCTGCCAGCTCTGGGAAACATGTGGCAATTAAGACCTGTGTTAATCACGTGTGAGAAAACGGACTGCTTCACACACACAGCTCTTATGCATATGCTACTGTCTATAATTTTCCACTGAGGAGAACTAGCTATTAAAAGTATCCATTTTTTAGTGGATATTTCCTACTCAAAATAGGGGCTTTGTCTTCAGAATTTAATTTACTCCATTGGCACGGTCAGAGGTTTTACAATCTCCTGTTTGTCAGGGTTTTATTTACTTTGCAAACCTCTGAATGGATCAGAAAATGATATTTACTTGAAAAATCCAAGTGACTCTTCTATAAGTCAATCTGCTAGTGAATTTTTCCTTCAGCATCAAGGATAACTGAGCCCTATGTTACAGAAGGGAAATACAAGGGAATAATCAGCTACATTTCCTGTCATTATGATGCTGACTTTCATTGCACTTGGATGCAGAGGTCTCAGTCAGTGATTACAGCCCTGTTTTACTGAGCATTTACCCAGTGTGATACACTAAAATGTAATTTCTCTCCTTTTTCTCATAGAAATTATATTTTTTTTCATTGCCAAGCTTAATAACTTTTTAATATTTAATTAAAAGAAAAAAGGAGGGGAAGACAAACAATGCAGTATTACCAAGGACTGAAGTGTCTCCATCCACTCAGGAAATATAACGGATGTACTTTGTTGTCATTCTTTGCCTTGCAAGACATAACCTCACTTACTCATTCACCAAGATTAAAGGCTATTAATCTCCTTTTTTCCACTATCTGTATTTTACTGTATAAAAATATTCCGCTGAACATAGAATAAAATTTCCTCCTTGTGGTAGGAACCATGCAGTTATATATACATATACACATATATATACAAAATTATTAAATTCTTAAAGTCATGCTCATTTCTAATTCCCCAGAAAACAGGATAAACATCTGTAGCATTAATATGTTATCCATCTTTTAAAAAAAATTCCCATTGTTTATGTCCATTGAAGCACTGACTGAAAATTCTATCAAGATTTATCTGTAAAAAAACCAAGCAAAACAGTTTTAAAGAAATAGTATTTTCTCTTAGAATCTTTTACAAAGTATCTTTCCAGTTCCCAAATAACCATTTAGAAAACCCACCCCTCATCTTTCTCTCTTCTCTTCACTATTTTCATATTTGTCTCCTCCTCTTCCCAGTCCTTTCTCTTCTCCTTTGCCTTCTGCTTTTTTGGAATAACTGTCACTGGTCAGATACTGCCCTGATTTAAACTTCGGGCAGCCCTGCCAATTTTTTTTCCAGGATACAGACCATGAGCATCACGATTCCACAAAACCTGCAGGGAACAGCCTGCACTGTGAAGTTACTTGCTCTGAATAAAACCCAGCTGCTGGGGAAGAGGAAGAGGGTGCAAAATTCACACCTCTTTTTCTTCCTGCAGCAAGGCAACTTTTTTAGATTCTACACTGAAGATCAGCATCAAATATCTCCTTATGTTATTTGGTCTGGATGCAGCAAAAGTTTAGATACCTGTTTAACCTTAAGTAAACAGTTATTCAACAGATTGCTCTACTTAAATCAATACCTCACTGTCTTACTCTTGCATAAATATTCTTAATTACTTAAGGTGAATTACAAGTGTATGTATTGGTACCGACTGAGATTCTATGTACTTACCTTTTTTGGGAACTACCATTTTTTACCACAATGGATGGAAAATTACAAGATGAAACAACTTCCCCCTTTGTATTGCAGCCTATGAATTATTAAACTTTATTTACAGTTGCTTTAGGTTTTTTAATCGTTCAAGTCAACACTTAAAGTCTTAAGTGTTACACACATTTTGAATATTTAATCTATTGGTGGTTCAAATTGGCACTAAGCCAAAATCTACTCCAGCACTTTATTTTAGAGCACTCATACCAGAAATGACCTAGAGGGCTAAATGTGTCATTGTTAAGTCCTTCATGCATTCTGCCTATAACTGGTAAAACAGCACGATGCCTCTTCATGGGGCAGGGTTCAGACAATTCTCATGTAGGGAAAAGAGGTGGTACCATAAAATTTTCTATTATTTTTCTCTCTGATGCAGGGACAGAAAAAAGTCCTGGCTAGAAAGTCATGCATTCTCCCAGCTTTTTTTAAAGCTGGATTATATACTGAACATGCTTTGAACTTCACAGAAAAATGTCACCTTTGCTCTCCTCCCTAGTATCCAGCAAATAGCACTCTAGCCACCTAGGGATCAAACCAAGAAGCTTCTTTTTCCAGGAAAGTCAACTAAAGCTGGTTTTAGACCATGTAAGGCTTAAAAATAGTCAGGTAAAACAAGAATTTTAAAACCTCAAGCTTAGGGTTCCTCTTGATCCTGGCTTCGGTATCAGTTTTATCTGCTAGATCCTGTCCAGCTTTGTTGCAAATCCTTCCATTTCCTTTGACCCTCACCTCTCTCTACCCAGCTGGAAGCCAAACTAGCACTTGACCTCATGTTAGAGGGAGTGAGCTGCAAGAAAGAGAGCTCTGTTTCCCCAGGTAAAGCCCTCAGTCAAAATCCTGGATTCAGTAGAGGGCAGGATTTCACCTGTAGCATGACTATTTCTCCCTTGTCACATAAGAAATCCTCTAAATATTAATGGTTCAATATCTTCAAGTCAATGACACCCACAGCTTAAATACTTCCTAATACTTCAAACTGTGTACGAATGTACTTCCTGTACTACCTTTTGTGTAGTATTATTTCCAGTCAGTGATCAGCAAACCAGATGCTTTCAGCACATAATTTTGTAATATTTAACATACATTTTATTAACATCACGTAGTAGCACAAAGGTATCTTCAAAGATTCAGGCTCTCTCCTCTCTGTCATGAAGCAGACAGAGAGTAGCAAAGGAATAAAATAGAGCAGAAGGCTGCTGAATCCAGAGCCTTGGAGAGGAGGTGCGTTTAATGCAACAAGAAATTCAGAGATCTTTGTGCTGTGAGCTATGCTGCTCACAGTGGTCTAAGCTACACTCCCTTTGAAACTCAGCTGTGCGGTCAGTCCTGAAAGCAACTAGACTGAGAAGTACGATATTAGTCCAGACAATTGTAGATTTGCTAGGCTGAGTCTCTTAGAATTTGCTTTTCCTAAAATCTCCAAGCCATGGCTCCTCAAGGCTGCTTAAGTAGAAGCTAAGTGATTCATTTTTTTCCTCTCCTGTGCTTTGTTACAGGAAAGAAAAAGAAATATGTAATATGCCGCAGAATCTGGAGCTCCATCTAAAATCTATGGAGTCGACATAAGTTTTAACATTCACCTTTCCTCTCCAGAAAAGCTCCACAGTAAAAGTTGTTTTAAAGCCCTTCCTTGCTGATTCTCAAAAATGGAGCAGTTCATTATGCAGACTACTGCAGTTGCTTGAGAAAAAGCATTACTCGCTCAGTCCCAACATAACCAGTTCAAGTGGCAGCCACTTCACATCCCTGGTATAGCAGTTGAGACAGGCTGAGTCCAATTGAATAAGTTGGTAGCTCCTCTGGTCTTAACAGTTCATTTGTGCCTGTGAAGTATGAAATAAATCTGAAGCTATTTCACCAGTCTGAACAGAAACAGGGTTTCCAGGATTAATAGGACATTGGATTTTTTTCCCCACAAAGTGAAAATTCTTATTACAAAATGATATACTTTATTTCTGTTCAAATACTAACTGAAGACTTCAAAAATTAGAAAATTGCACCATTCCAGGGGACTAAAACTGGTCATAAAATAGATTTGAAGGAGATGACACAGTTTAAGGTGAATGCATCTGTAACAATTACATGCTTGTGAAAAGTACCACATTTCTTTCACTTAACGAAAACAGTGAAAAAAATATTCTTTAAGAGTGTAAGGACATGATTTCCTTGGTTTCATTAGAAGAAATTATAAATGCTACAGATTTAGGAGTTTAAATGTCTGTAGAAATGCTTAAAAATCTATTAAAACTGAACTAAAATGCAAGTAGGAACACCATAAGCCAGGAATGTCATAAGACAGAAAAAATCTTCCACTAAACAATATCTCTCTAAGCTGTGTTCACTAGAAGAGAATGTTTGCACAAAAGCCAATCAGGGATAATGATGTAACACAAGATGAGTGAAGTGTTATTATCTGTTCAAACTCAGAGATAAGAAGATAAAATGCATAGCAGATCCAGCCACAGGCAAGAGCCTTAATCGTGTTTTCTAAATTGTTCCTGCAATGCCTTTATTTTTACCATGTAACATATGCTTTAGGTGACAGAGGTAGCCCTAACTCTGATGATATTTAATGATATGGGAGCACTTCTAAGAAGGCTCCTCCCTGTTCTGTGAAAGGTCAGTAGCTTCTCTCAGTGTCTTATACCTTTGGATCCAACTGGCTTTTTCCATATTGGTTAAAAATGGACAACATTAAAATGAAACGTATTTGATTTACCAAAGAAAGTTTGGTTCATCTACCAAGAAATAAAGCCAATTATTCATATGGTGTTACAGAATGCAGTTCTTTTGTCACCCTAACGCATGATTAACTTTCCAAAAATGAAAACTGAGTATTTTTCCCCTCAGTTCCAAAGACCTGACATAACCTCCACATTCATGAGAAACATGAACATCTTTGACTCAGTGATTCCCAGGAAAATAAGACACTTGTGCTTTACAAAGTGACTAAGTACTATAAATAGGGTTTTGGTCCAGTGAAGCAACTGAACAGCCAGTTATTAGAAGAACAACCTTCAGACAATATTCACCCCACCTCTGATTTTTCAGGTCTCAGTTTACCGCTTAGACAACAACGAACACACCCAGAAGCCTGCT
>VZZY01022689.1:68573-88227 GCA_013400335.1 Eurystomus gularis
AAGCCTGCTACCTTTTTTTTCCCCCACCTCAGCCTTCTTATTTCCATCCCAGCACTATCCCTTGATGCTGCTCACAACACAACCTCCATCATGGAGATGGAACTTCACAACCAGAGCAGGACCTTGAACCAGATGTGTAGAACTGGACCTTCGTAGACATTTTTCAGAACATTTTGAAGACAAGTCTATGAGCAAAAATTTCTAACTAAATAGGTTGAAATAAAAGGAAAACTATGTTTTATGCCCATTCCACATAACCCCATCATTGTGTACAACATGTAAACGGGAGACAGGCAGGAACTAAAAATCTCCTTCTGCCTCTCACTAATCTAAGGAGAGAAACTTCTCATCTCTTCTCCTTCACACACTTTGCTTCATAATGACCAGCTGTAATGAACAAGAGAGAGCATTTCTCCTGTAAGATGTTTCAGGTGCCCCTCACAGAAATAGGACACATGATTTTGAACATCTTCTGACTAGGAGGACATGGATCCCATTTCCCAATTTCCAGACGAGTGGTCAGATTACAAGTCTGTTACCCATCACCATCACTACAAAAGCAGCAGCAAGCCCAGTTTGTGACTAGGGAAATTCTAATGGATGTTTGTCTCTACAGGCAGGCACCTGAAGTATGAATTTTTGACAGTTCTTATATATAAGTTCCTCATGCACATCTAAGTCTCACTGCATGTGCCTAGACTTGTTATTAAACCTAAGGCTTGCCGAGTGGTCCTCAGCTTCAGTCAGGACAGAGAGGTTTATAAAGCACGCCATTTTTGTTTATCAAGGTGAAAGGAATGGGAAATCAGTTCCACCCATCCGCATGTATGTGCGTTTAGGCACTATTCTCATATGTGCAAATTCTCACATGCTGAGTTTCTCAAGTGCAATGTTTGTTCTCCCGTAACGCATTTTACTGGGCACTCAGAATTTTAATTAATCATCAACTGCCTTTGCAACTCATTAGCCTCTTTCACAAACACTCCAATTACCTTTTCTATTGTGCCAAATAGTAGTTTTGTTTCTCAGTGAACAATTGCAAAAGAATACATCTTTCCTATGCCTGTTACACTTTCAAGAAGCTATTTACTGATCAGAACAACCAAGGTAGATTAAGGGGTTTAGATTGCTAATACTTAACTGAAACACTCAGTTCCAGCCACAGAAATTAAATCCAGCTGAATTTGAGACCGCAGAATCAAGGCCTGATTTGTCAGGATTGTTAATATAAATTATAATCTTGATTACAGCCCAAAAGCTGTCTATTAATAAGTGTGCAAGATGTACCCCACCACAACTGTAATATACTGTTGGCAGCCTGAATTGCAGGTGTCACAACATTTGGTGTTCCTCTGAAAACTGGAATCCTGGTGTGAGAACTGTTTCCATAAAAACAATGCACAAGTACTGCCTAGCATTTAGAGTTACCAGATAAACATACAAACACAAACATAAAAAAGGTCACAGATTAACTGAATTCAAAATTAAGAAAACACTAGTATTTTATTTTAAAACCAACTTCAGTATTTTGATGTTATTTTTTCCTTGTGCTAAGAAATTAAAGAATCATTTGCCCTATTTTCAGCATGTCCTAATCTGCCATTCCATAGGATTATGAGAAACTGCATCATTTTAAGTGGTAGCCTTGAAAATGGTGCTTATCAAAGCTTAAGTTTTCTACACTAGGTAGTCAAGAACTTCCTGCACCCCCAAGAGTGTCTTCAGGAATTTTGGCACTTTCAAGCTAAAACCGACTCCAGAAATATATATTTAAAAAAAAAAAAGTCAAGAAAGGTTGAAAAAAGGCAGTTCTTCGTATATTTTATCACTATCACTGTCAATTAAGATTTGATTAAGAAAGGAACTCTGATACTGTAAATTCATAACTGTCTTCTACTTCCAGTATCAAAGAAAAAAACCTAGGAACCCAGGGAGCAATAGACAGTAAAAAGGAAATAAAGTCTGTTTTCCTGGATATGTATGCAACTAGATAGCTCCATGAATACAACTACTCCTTTCTAAGTAAACATGCCTAATCATAATTGACACACAATCCCACATTTGGCAAATAGATGTGAATTCATTAGTGGAAGGACAGCTTTTTGTATTGTGTAGCTGGTGAACATTCAAACAGAATAATTGCACAATCCATAATTCCCAGGGATAAGGGAAACATATCTAAGTAGTGAGAATTAAATTATCACACTTAGAATTGCCATCTGGGTTCCTATCTCATGTCATTAGAAAGACTTTGGAAAAAGCTGGCTGCTTAACTCATGGTTGGCAGAGTCAAGACCTCTGTCTTCATTTATAAAAACAAACACTCACACGAGCAAACACAAAATCAAAACCCTATATGCATACAGGACCTCTTTTTCAGTGCTTCTTATAGCTGCTGTTTGTCCATGGGTCTTATGTGACAGAAAGAACAACAGCTAGCACACATAACACATTGCTTGTTTGGAAAAACCTTGGGTTTGGATTTTATGCTTTTTGGTACATATAAATTTACAGAAAGATAACAAAGCAAACCAAATACATCCCTCGGAATCACTTTGATTTCCAGTACTGGCATCAAATAGTTTTGCATTATAATTCATATCTCTTATTATTTTCTTGATGCCAGAGAAGGGGAGGTAAGTCAGTGTTCATGCTGCTGGGTCTTGCATATCAGATATGCTGTAAGGCACAGGATTGTGCAGAGATGGAGGGAAAACCATGAGAGAGGTACCAAATTTTTTTCCAATGGTCATGTCATTGCCTCTGCAATTCTTCTAGGAAAGAAGTTACTCAAAAGGATTTTCTTTTTTATCACTACAGTGGTGGAGCTTTCTTAAAAAATAAACTCCTCCATTTAAAAAAAGAAAACAAATTGTTTGATAAGAAATACAATTTTTGTTTTTAAATGATGAGGTAATTTCCACAGTTGAAATATTCAGATAAAACTGATTGCCTTCTGGAGAGGATGGGGGGGATAAGTGAGACAGAGAAGGGTATAGGTGATGTTAAGAGTGTGGTCTGGATAAAAGGAAAAAAGGAGGCTGGGGGAGCAAGTGCTTTCACTGAGAAAATTACATAGCTGTAGGATGTAGAATACCTTGAAGTTAAAACTTATGTCATATGGCTGCTGCTACATCTACTCAAGTATTTGCAGTCATTTACTATGAAAAGTAATAAGGATACCCAAAAGCTTCAAAAAGCCTTTGAAAAACCCTCAAAAAGTTAACAGGGATAAATAAGCCATCCAAAATTGGTAGGTATTTAAAACTCAGTCTGGTATTAATGCATAATGTATTTAAGAAAAATCCCTAGATTCAAATAGTGTAAAAAGCAGTAATTTATGATTCAGGTCTTTTTACTCATGTGGCATGCTGCTAGCTCTCTCCTCCTTCCACAGGCCAACGCCAAACTCAGCAACATCCCCTCAGCATACCTTTATCTTTTACATATTCTTCATCTTTTTGCTCTTCTCCATCTTGAATTACCTTCATCTTTTTGTTTTCTCCTTCTCTAATCAGCCACCACATGAGCCAAAGGGGAACACACCACCAAGAGAGAGTTCAGCAAGCTGCATCCAACACAAAGCTCCTCTGACTGATGCCCAATAGGAACTCTCTTCAGACTGATGAGATCCTGGCTGATATAGGCCTGGCCTTGCCCACCACCCCAACCATGACCACCTGGGGGAAGGTGGGGCTGCATACAGGTGGGCCAGATTCTGCCTCTGGAGTGTGGATCTACTTGGGGAACAAAACATTCTGCTAGGTTGTGACTCATCCACAGGTCAACTCCAAGTCGGGGCCCACAGATTAGGCCCCACACTTCAGGTGGTTATTTCCAAGGCATCTATTAAAGGAGAATAGTTTTAAATATGACTTTACAGCAGTGCTAAAAACACTATTTAAAATGTAGTTTTCAAGAATACAGAATGAGAACACATATGTGATGAGTTTTTCCAGGCTAAGCCACTGTTCCAGTGAAGTTTAAAAAGTAATCACCTGATAACTCACATAGTCTTGTAACCAATAAATCTTTAGGATTTCCATCTAATACTATAAATGCTACATTTCTGAATTTTATTATTAATTATCTTTAAGCACGTACAGTGAAAAAAATTCACAAAAAAAGCCCTGAAATACATCCATGTTTCACAATCTTATGTTCTAAAACTAACTTCAGTGCTGCTAAATCTCATTAAATTATCACAAGCCTCATAATGGTTTGTGTGTTTGTTTCTCCTTAGCACACAAATATTTTAGGCATAAGGATAGGTAAAGGATAAGCCTGTAAAGTAACTGTTAGTGAGAGCTGAGGGACCCACAAGCACATCCAAGTTCTCACACTTGGGAAGCACAGCCCAGGTTCAGCTTGTGTCAAGGTGAGACCTGAGGGCCAACCCCTCCTATCTACTCAAGACTTGGTCATAGTCTGAAGTCCAAAGACTCTCTGTCTTATTCAATGTTTCTTCATGCTTTTGAAGATGAGGTAGTCTTGAGATATGCATCATTACTTTCAATGATGCATTAAACCTCAGAAAGATTTTTAACAGTCATCCCACCTACAATCAGAAAATCTCTGAAGCTAGATTTTCAGAGAAGATGGCTGTCCTAGGTCAGATACATAAAATACACTGGGGAGATGTCACTTTGAGCTAATACCCTTTAGATAAAAGTTATACTGTAGCTAGTGAAGTGTTTGCTCTAGCACAGATTTTTAAAGCTTACTTTAGGGTACTATTAATATATCCTGGTGAAATAGAGCTAGTTTCTCTGTAGTCAGGTACTTGGCCATTGATATAAAATTTCTTAATTTCCAAAGGCAAGTTAGGTTAACAAGAACAGAAGATATAAAAGAATGTGTATGTGAGGACATATGCTGTATCACCCAGGAACAGATTTAATTCATGCCTCTCTGAATGCTTCAAAATGTTTCTTGCACTTAAATGTACTGTAACAGCTAACAAATTCTCATTCAGCTGAATGAACATCCAGTGTCCTCAGCCAAGATAGGCAAGGACGGATGAAAGATAAAAGCTCTGCTGAGTAAGTAAGAATGAAAGTTCATAGGCTGAGAAAGACAAATGATAAAACCACTGAGGAATTAAGAGAGACACTTACCAAGCGCAGCTCCTGGTTACTTATGTAGTAGCAGGAAGGTTCTACGTTGTAGGCACACCCGTATGGTACAATTTAGCACCATGAATAAGCATCCAAGCTCTGAATAAGCACCAAAACAAAATAAAAAGAGCAAGAACTCTGTTGCCTCAGGACTATGTTGAATCTGAGCTAATAAGACTTGCTATTCAGCAGAGCTAATTTGCTCTGAAACTAAATTGCTCCTGGACTCCAGGCAGAACCTTTGCAAAACATTGGACAGCCCATGGAACCACCCTGACACGACAGCTCACACAGACCTGGTGTAGCGATGACTTACAGGAACACAGCCCCCAGCCCTTTCCTGTGATACAGCAGGGCTTTTACAAAAAATTCTGCTGATACCACTTTGCAGCCCTGAAGGCACAGCATAGAGAAGATATAGAAAATACCCTGCAGAGAGAAGCTCTGGCCTTGCTAACAGGTGAGGTGAACTACTCGCCAACTTGAATAGGGACAGAATTTCCCTTTCCTTGCAGTAAGTCCCAAACTGTTCAACTCAGCTTCAGCTACTTTTGTAGTCATAAGACTTCACCTCTGAGTTCACTCCAGCTGGAATTTTTTGCTTAATGTGTATGGATCATCTCAGCTATGTCTGAAATGCTCTGACCCTCAGGGTCAAGAGGCCACGACATCCATTTCATTCTTGCAACATCTCGAGGCTGTTTTTCAGACAGGAATGAAAAGGAAAAATCTTCAAAAGAAACTGCAAGTAAAAGGTAGATGAGGAGAATGTAAATGTTGCCCTGGCTGAAATATAGCTGGGACAGTTCAAATTGGCACCTGTATATTTCAAAAAAGTGCCAGAGTAATCAAAAGTGGCGGTGCTCCTTAATGTGCTTCCTTGAACTTTGAACATCCATCAGCAAAGTATAATTTGTACCACTACTCTTTCATTTTCTCTCTGCATTATATATTTATATATATATTACCTTGTAGTGCTGATGGACAGAACTGGGCTTTTGTATTTCCTCACTTTTTAAAAGTATTGCTTTTTCTCATGCTTATGGAATAGTTAAAAGTCCAAAAGTCAGTAGTACTTCATTTGGTCCTCTTGCCAGCCTTTTTATGTGTTTGCATGTTTCAACTGTCAAAGTATATTTAACTCTCTCAGTCTATCCCCATTCTTTTTTCTCATCAGTACTCTCTGTGCGTAAGCTCTTTCATCAATCTTTCCTTGATCCATAAATTTAAATCTTTTCTATGGTTCAACATTGCACTGGAAGGGCCAGTCTTTCTACATGTACTGCTTAGCACCAGCACATCCTTCAGCTTCTTCTAATGCCTTCCCTGATGTCAAGGAAGTCCGCTGACCTCCCATTTTATCTTAACAAATGATTATTCTAGAAGATACTTATTTAATCCTCTCACACAAGCATTTTTTTCTATTCTGTTTACTTTCTCTGTAAACTCGTACAGTAGGAGGAAAGCAACTAAGCCTTCCTAGTGTAAAGAACATTTCTGATAACACAAAAAAATGGTCTTTGAGGTGAGCATGCTGGTGCCAGGAGACAAAGTGATGATAAATAAAAGCATAGAAGATTGAAAGGTTATTTAATGTGGTTACCTAGGCTTGTATGCTTACAACTGCGTGCAGTATAGAATGAAGGAGGAGTTTATCAGGCACAACAATGGTTTAAGAATCCTATTTACCAAATAAAAGATATGTAGTCAAAGCCAAGGCCTGACAGACACACTGAGAATCTGACTTTCCACATGTCACCCAGGTGTGGGGTTTTCAGCTGTCAATGGCATCACTGTCCGCAACTTTTGTGCCTTGGGTGATCACTGTTCTCAAGCACACTGTGAGATAAGCAGTAAGCAAGGAGCCTGCCCACTGATGGATAGCTGCTTCATGGCATGGCATTCAGAAATTTTTTCATTTTTAACAGCCATGGTGTGATTGAACATTCAGAGTTTCTTGTTACCCCTCAGAGGGCTAATATGTATGCCAGATGTGCTCACCTGAGATTTAAAGGTACAACCAGAAAAATAAACATTAAAGTAGTAACAGAAATTTGCCAAAGTGGATTCAAAACAAGGTTTGGATGGCATTTTCAGAGTGTCAGATATATCCTACACTACAAAGTAGCACACAGTCAGGTGCTCCACTTTTTTTTTTTTTAAGGAATGGGAGGGTCAAATCCATCCAATTCCATTGGCCAAAAAAATGGAGTAAAAGACACAAATTTTTAAAAAAATAAAAATTCACATTTATGGTTCGAAATATGCCAATTTCTTTTTATTTAGAGTCTGTCCAAGTAAATTCACTTAACTGAGACACAAATGATTGCTATCAAAATTTTTTAAAGTAATTAATTTAGTCCAAAAATATTATGACATCTAAAAATAAAGAACATCCAAAAATATACTTTGGTTTACGCTTGTTTACTTTCTGCCTTACACATGTAACTGCAGGACACAACAGCTCTTAGAATGCCATATCTAGAAGAGTGACCAGGTACACAATTAGACTAACATCTCTCTGGGTACTTAGTCTTTACTTAGTAACTTTCTTTGTATGTCCCATGTGCTTTTAAATTTAATAGATAATCTCCCAAAGTAAAATTGGTCTGTAGCTGTTACAAAGCTGTCTGGGCTCTGCATTCTAAAAATTGCTATAGCCCCTTTTGCTCTCTCTACCATGCTTAAAAAAGAATTTGATTCATGAGGAATGTTTCATACACTAAATGTTAATGAAATGGAAAATGGAATGATCCCAACCAGTCAAAAATATCTGTTAGCTGTACATTACAAAGAAGATGCATAAGCAATGCTGAACAAAACAGCAGACCTATTATTTATAAAACTGATCATAGCATCTGAAACACAAATCCACTATCCATCTCAACATTATTTTCCAGTAAAGAGCCAGCAGCTGATTTTTATAATGATAGTTTACTGTACATTCTTATCCTATTTCCAAAAAAAAAAACCTGAACAAAAACAAACCAAAAAAAACAACCAAAATATATGGATTAGTTATTTTATTTTCTGAAAAAGAAATTAACACATGTACATTAAAAACCTGTTAATTTTTCCTCACATTAATCTGTCACATCCCTACATAGAAATAATTCCTTTCACTATGGAATCATCTATTTTATGATGGTCTAAAAATTTACTTGTTTCTTTTATTCCTGCAATCTACCTTATGGAAATATAATTTCACCTCTATTTGAAACATCTTTTTTACCTCATCAAAAATCTTTCACTGCCCATCCAGTTGGCCTTAAAACATTTTGCACTGCTTTAACTAGAGATGAACAAAAGAACAATCAAAATGGCAAGTGTTAGTGATACTCACGGAGTACACAAGTCAGGCCCAGATACAGATTTCTTCAGATATGAAGGAATGTCAACCATATGAGGCCAAGTCCAATAGTTAAGCTTAGTTCATTCATAATGACTGGTTACCCTGTAACACTTAGTAGTACTGGAAATTACACTCTTAATGGCATACTAAATCCTTTCTATTAAGTTCATAGGTATAATCTAGATTTCTGGTTGAATAAATCAAAAGTCATGTGTTAGTTGTGTTACAAAGTATCCTTTTGCACTGCATCAAAACATACACCAAAAAAATAGGCTGCTTTGATGCCACATACAACTGCAAGTAATAAAGCTCTGAAAAAAATTCACTGAAAAATATGTGTCTTGCTTACCAGGCAGGCATGAGTCATTTTGCCGCAGGTATGCCTTGTGTTCAGACAATGCACTTTGGAAACATGAGTTATGTCTCTATAATCTTGTCTGCCCTAAAGTATTGTACATGGTCATCACAGCATTGTTAAGTGCACCCATGAAACACCACAACTGAGAGTCTCTCCATCAATCAAAGCACAGAAACAGCAGCTGAAAACATCACTGTAATTTCCTAATGATAAAACTTTATTATTGTTGTTATTATTATTATTATTATTTACTTTGGATGGTTCCCCCAGTCAGGCCAGAGTGAAGAAATGCAGAGAGGCATCGTAGGTGATAGACTTGAAGTGAAGAAAGAATAAGTGACATGCTCCAAATAATCTGCTTATTCAAAGCCCAGTTTTAATTTAAAGATTACCCTACCCATCTCTTTTTGAAGTGCAGTTCTCCCAGGGTAATTTATCTATATCTGTAGGTCCGGATAGTGTTGATACAGAGTTCACTTTTGGAACGGAAAAGTAACACCAAGAACTGGTGTATCATCTATGGCCTGTTTACTGAGGCTGCTCTCTGGTTAGGAGTTTTTCAGCAGTGCACATTGACCTTTGAATAACCAATGTCAGTTACCTAAAGCATTGACAAAAGTCTGTGCTATAGGTAGAAGGGAATACAATTTCAAGTCAGATTTTGCTGAATTTAAATTCTAGTGGAACATTTTGCCTACATTTTTAGTTCAGATTTACCTTTTATCTTGTCTGAAGGTTTACATAGTATTGTCAGTGCCACACATATGACAGCTGTGAGTCAGATCTCTGAAAATAATGAAAAAAGCTTTAATATCAGGAGAATTTTTGTTAAGAAAAACTGCTTACAAATACTAATGGTAGCTTGTAAGCTTCTAGGATAGCCACAGGTCGTGTTTTTCAGCTTTTTTCTCTGCAGCCTCAAGAGACAGAAATGTACTTTCTGTGTATAAAGGTGACCTTCCTACCCAGTTCTATGACTCTAGCAGTTGCAGCTTTAAAAGGAATATAAAATATAGAATATTTTGTAGAAAATTTAAAAATAATCAATACTAACTAAGTACAAAATCTTTATATGTCAATATCAACTTTATTTATGAGGACACTATAGGTTATTTATCTTACCAATTTTTTTCTTTAGGTAGTGCCTGGAGGCTAACTGAGATGAGTTTCCATTGTATTACACAGAGTAATATAAGAGTTCAGAAGCAACAGAAAGAGTTGCAAAAGGAGCAGTTTTATTGTTTTTCAATCAATATTCCAAACTGAAGCTTTGCTACCACCTTGAGATGGTTTCCTACTTTTTCCTTGCATCCCTCCATAACCCAAGGTAAATCTCCTTTTACTTTATGTTAGTTACACTGAAAAAAACTCCTTGTGGGCAAGAAGGAATGCACCATATATGCACAAATGCACATATACAAAACCGATATTGAAGTATTACCAGTCCAGAAAATATTTTAACAGCTTAATAATCCAGCTAGTCATGCTTTTTGGTGGAAAGAACCAGTCATGTATTATTAAAGTACAGCCTAAATTTGCTTTAAGATTATAATGTGCAGTAGTGTGTGAGGGTCAGGCTCATACATAACTCCCTAAGCTGATGTTTCCCCTAGGTCCCTGATTCAGGGCCAGACAATCACACCATATCCAAGCTGGCCTCAAGCCATGCCCCCCAGAGCGAGCTGATGTGCTCAGGGCCTTGGCAGTGGCTTTCAATGGTTTCAATGCATATTTATTAAAATGTGAAATGCCATAGGGAGCTGTGGGCAAGTAGCACTTGTTTATCTTGATTTTGTTGGCCTTCATGTGCTACTGTCTCTTAATGTCCTTGTGTTAAGAGAAAAGTGGAGCTAAACATATCCTCTGTCTTTAAACTCTGAGTTCTATAAATGAAGATGCTAATTTATTTATTTACTATTATTTATCAGCTACAGGAATGAAAATATTTTGAGATTTACTAATCATATTTCCTCTTATAAAAGCTATACAAGAACAAGTTTTTCTCACCACAGCCACTAAATATGAGACAAATTAGAGCAAAAGTGCCACCTAGTGACAAAACCACTGAAAGTTATTTTAGGCTACATGAAAACACTTTTTCCCCTGAAATTTTAGCCAAACATGCAGTGAATGTTAAGGAAATCAGAGGCCTACTGAGAGCCATAGAAACCTTTCTGTAAATGAGCAGAATATCTTCACTGGAAAGAAATATACAATCTCTTCATTCCATTTCTTTTTCATGTTTACAGGTATTTCAGTGCTCCCACCAGCCCATTCTGCCCATCTTAAAGTTTGGGACTCTTTGAAGTCCAAAGTTTTGGATTATGTGGATTCATCCAATATGAACCATGTAATTTTTTATTAACTGTTGTCAAGGTTTAGGGTAAGGGCCAACCGCTAGGCCTAGACACTCTAGGAGAGCATCTCCCCAAAATGGAAGAGGAAGGCAGTAAGGGAGACCAAGTTATGGATTAGAAAAGAAAGCTAAACCAGATTTAATGAAAATAATAATAATAAAATGGAATATATACAAATATATACAAAACAAGTATCGAAGCCAGCTTCCTGATGGCAATTACGTCACCACTGATGCTGTGGAGCAGGCATCTGGACCCAGCAGCAGATGGCAACTGGATTCAGGAACACATGGATTGGGATCAAAGGCAGAACAGACAGAATGCTCTTTGTCTGCTAGCCATTGAAGAAGAGAGCTTGACCGTAGTGATCCCTCAGCTTTATACTGAATATGACGTATATGGGATGGAATACCATGCTGGTCATTTTAGGGTCACCTGTCCTGTCCACTCCTCCCCTCAGGTGCCTTTTACTTTCTGCACCCCCCCAACATGGTACACAGGATTTATCACACCATAGTAGTAACTCTAAACATCAAGCGTTATCACTGATAGAAGCAAACACTATCTGCAAAAACATGTTGTTAACTTCAGAAAGTGCAGTTAGTTAGAAGAGACTGAGCTGAAAAGTAAAATCACTGAACAGAATCAGTTCAGTTCTAATTCAAACCAGGACAATTGTTTATTAACTGTTCACTATTGTTCTTCCAACTAAAGAGTTCAGAAAAGTAGCTGCACTGAGTGATCAGCCACGAGTTTATGGCTCACCATACGTGACCTTCAGGGGAAAAAATGAGTACAGATAATCAGGAGTCAAAATCTACCAGATGGTAAGATCCAAGGAGAAAGGTGTAGAAGCATGCACACAATCTGGGCTGCTACACACATGCAGAGCAGGAAATCACAGCAGACGTGTGTGGAAGTAAGCACAAGTCTGAGTGCAGCACCATCATGTTAGGGCAGCACTGCAATTCAGCCAATTCAACAACTTCCTAGCACAGACAGAGCTAATCAGCACATTTCTGCACTATACCTCATTAATCTTCAGGTGCTGGAGTATGGTTGCATGGACCTGAAAGAGATGTCTTGCTGCTCCATCAGGTTTTCAGTTCCAAGTGCCTAGATGAGTGCTTATCATTTGGGGTGGTCTTTCTTCATCTTGCACTGATTCTTGTTTTGTTTGTTCCAATTCTTCTCTCAGTAACTTCAGCCTTGGTTCCTATCAGCCTCTTTTAATCTCTTCTTGCATGCCCTGTGCATGGTCTTTACAAACAAGCTAGCTAACAAAAGTATAAGAACTGACAATGCTGGCTAACATCACATTGTGATATGAAATGAATACCAAATCTGTGAAGAAATTTTCTGTACAAATGTACAGAAAATGAAAAAACTTGCCAAGATCAAAAACCCAGCCCCCTCCCTCCTCATTTTCCATTTCCATGACAGGTAGCACAAGAAGTACTAGAATTAAACTGCAGAAAAATTATTTAAGTAAGTCAGTGACAAGGAAAAGCTTTGTAGCAGTAAAAATCATTGAGGACTGGAATAGCTTGTACAAAGTGACTGTAGAACTAGACTGTGACAGTTGCTAGAAGCTAAAGAAACTCTAGTCATGAATGATATAGGGGTTCTTGACTGTGCATGAGGGCAGGATACTGCACTAGTTAATCTCTAAAGACCTTCTCCAGACCTCTTTTCTAGGATCCTATGAAAATTAAGAAACATTTAGAAGATGCAAACCAACAATTTTGCATCTCAGCTACATATCTCTAGTGAAAAAAATCCTTGTAGCATAAAACACTCCACAGTAATTCTAACACATCTATACGTATCTATAATATGATTTGCAATACAAAGACCACAGGAAAAACTATTACTTTACTATTCTAGGAAATTATTAACTATAAATATGTAATATTTCATAACTGCTATTATTGTTCAAATAAGTAAATTAAAGTTGCCCTCTACTTGAAGTCAAACAGCATTTTTAATATATTATAATGCAGATAGTTCATAAACAAAATGAAATAGCAATAATTTTGCAAAGAATCATCCATACACACTGGAAATCAGGCAGAGAATAAGAATCCACATTTTAACTTAACTGAGTCAGTTCTCCTACTATGAAAACCATCACCATTAATTATTTTAATTCCATCCTGTTTCTTATTTTTCAGCATCTGAGATGTATTTTCATCACAACAGAATAATAGTTTTCCACAGAACAAATAAAACTTATACCAAATTGTTCCCTTCCCCTCTGCTGGGAAGCATTGTAAATGGCCATACTTGGTGATCTCTGCACATCTTTATGCAAGAATTTTTAATCCTCCCAGGCAAAAGAAATGAGAAGGATTCACATCTTCTTGTTCCCAGCTGGGGTCACTTTCAAGAAGACATACTTCAGCTTCAGACATTAGGCAAAGCATCAGTAGTGTTACGAAACGCACTGCATCACCAGTTTAATGTGAAGCTAGTTTTGTTTGGTTTACAATTCTGTTAAAGTGACTACAAAGAAGACTATTATAAGCTAAATGAGTCCACTGGAACACCACAGTATGCCTTACTTTATGATTAACTAATTTCTCTCCAGACTATCATGGCACAAATAAAGCGTTTCTTCTGTGCCTGAATTCTTCAATTTCTGGGATCAGGGACCTTGTTTGTATAAAAACTTAGAACAGATGAATGCTGCCATTCAATATATTAACAGTAGTGCTTGCCCCTTGCAAGATTTCTGCCTATCTAGTTTACGCAAGATTATGAGGTTTATTGATTTACAGTGTAACTAAAGAGCTGAATATAAGACACTGCCAGAGACATTTGCAATTAATCAAAACACCAACTAAAGCACTGATCTTTATGTTCTGTACCAACATAAACAGGCAGATTTAAAGTATGTCAGGCTTTTCTTTAATGAGATTGAGATAGGTTTTGTGGTTGTTGGTTTTTAAAAATTATTTTTCCCCAGGGAGGTAGCAGAGAAGGGAGAATAAATAAAGGTCATAAACTGCCTCTCATTTAGTGCAAACTACCTACGGATACCAGAAAGCCTAAGCAACATAACGCTTAATAACATCAATGAGTCTAAAGGTCTCAATGGATTACATATTATGTTGAAAGAAAAGAAAGTTCAGACATTCCCTCCTGTAGTTCTTCTTAAATGAAGTTATAAGATTTCATATAGTTATGAGGAACTCCTGCATTCTCCACATAACATTGATTTCTGTTACTCACTTTTGGCTGCCAGGAATTTACTATGGATGAACAGACAACTAATGCAAAACTTCACTGAAGAGTATCTGCTCTAGGGGAAAATATATTGGAATAAGGTATTTTATCTGGTCAACAGCTGCTCATGAAGTGCAGTTACTGACATCCCTTATCTTTTCCACAGGGACTGCTAAGTTTCCTTTGGCATATTGCTGCCACCAGGCATATTTGTGAGAAACAATACATGGTGTGCCAAAGGTCTGCAGAGCGCTGCTGAGCTGCACCATTCCTCTTCATTACGCTAGTAGCCACAACGTGAAAAGTCTCGTATCAGAAAACAAACAAAAAAAAACCCCACAAAAATAAAATTAAAAAGTAAAGCACATGAATTTTGAGTGCATTTGAAAAAGAAGCTTGTGACAGCATTATCATAAGAAAGCATTCAAGAAAGCATTAAAGGTTATCATTTTGATACTGCATATGCTCTTTAGCAAATACAGAGATTGAGTATTGGTGGATGAGTATTTTGGAAGGTCTCCTGATGATTCTTCTTTAGAGTTTCAGTCTCTGTTTTCATACTGAAGCAATTCCTTTGTTTCTTCAGCAGCTTTTTTCCAGCTGTCTTCATTCCTTCCCCATGAGGACAGAACTACGTTTGAATGCCAGGAATCTTTCTCTTTTTTTCTGTGTTTTTCTATTTTTTTCCTACTGTTTCACAGTTCCTTATTCAAGTCTCTAGGTTTTTGACAGCATGTCTGAGGTTTGCTGATATTTTAAACCAGTTTTGGATTAAACAGAGCATGAAAAGGACAACAACCCCCACCTTTATCCCCTATTCTGCCTCTGCAGTGTTGGCAAAAAGTCCCAGCATAGTGATGTGTTTTTCCTTTCCCTCTTGACCCAAGCCCTCCACTTCATGCCAGACTTTGCCTGTTGGCTCTCCAAACATCTACAGCCAGCACAGAGATTCTCAAAGTAGAAGACTGGGAAGACAGTGCCCTTCTTTCCCAAGATGTGCCTGCAGCAGCATCATTCCCTCTCTTCTCCTGTTACATTTGGACTGTTTTCATCCCTGCTTTGAATTTTTATTCTTTGAAAACAAACAAAACCAAGTCCTCAGCCTTTGAATACAGCTTTGGAATTTCAGGAGTGTTGACTGTGGTCAGCTTAGCACCACACACCCCAAGAAGAATGCTGACCTGGGGGCTCTTTGGGCACTTAAGCACAGGTACAAGTGTTTGTAAGCTTTTGGTTGTGGAATTACATTTTTCCCCAGTGTTATTTGCAAATAAAGCATCAGAAGTCATTTTCAGCAGCTTATTTTCTCCCATAAATTTGACATGTTTAATTTCTAATCTTCATAACCTCATTTACTTGTAAAGCCACTCCTGCTGTTTACCTCCACAACATACACAGTATGGGTCTGTGGCAATTATTGGTAGTATTCTAGAACACATTTTCAGCAGCTAAATAATGCAGATGATTAGGAAACAAGCTTATGAAGTTTGGCAAAGACAAATGCTAAGTCCTGTGCCTCCCTTTCTGATTCAGTGTGAAATGCTGCTTCTTACTACGGAAAAACAATACATTTTTGACTGCTGTTTCTCACACTGGTGTTAATTTTGGTCATGAAACACTTGCTGCCTACATAAAATAAGGAGAAAGCATAACAGGAAAAAAGGAGGAAAAGGAGAAAGTTGTTTATTTAATCAAGGAGAGCTAGGGATCTGGAAAATAAAATGATATTGTGCTAAAGACCAATGGCATATGATCTCTCTAGAAGGAATGAGTATTTTATCAACTTTCTAGATATTCTGCCTCAAGAAAAGTAGACCCACGTGATCATTCATATCACAAAACTTTCAGCAGAAATCAGAATAACATAAGTGAAAGACAGTGCTGCTACCATACTTCCAAAATTGTTACTGAAGAGCTTGCCAAGGTCTCTGGTTTTGTATTCTCAATCAGTACAGCTGCTTTTTTTACTAATTCCCTAAGGAAGCAAGGTTTATACACCTGTATAGGCTTCTCCCTGACTCAGCTTCCCTTCCCCAAGTCCCTTAATAAGTAACTGGTTGTCTCATTTCAACTAAAATCCAGACAAGGGAGTGAAATCTCCATTGCTGTGTCCAAACCTCAGAAGTCAGAAGCAGTTCCCATCTCCCAGGTCTATAACATGTCCTGCAAACTCATCCACTCCCTTGTTATACTAGTAACAACAGAAGAGTCAACAGTTCAGACATTTTCTTTTGTTCTGGCAAATCAGTGACCACAGTTTATTTTCATTACTGATTTTTATTTAGTAATGGCAAAGCTCATTCATTCCTGCTTTTCTACTTACTTTAATCAAGGGTTTTACATTCCAGGCTAACAAGAAACACCATTTAAAAAACCTTAATACACTTCATCACATTGCTTCTAGGGTTATTATTCCATGACATCACTTCGAGCCAGTAGGCAACTCACGTTACGTAGTTTTTTCTAGAATCCAATCTGAATACTCAGCAACTTTTGTGTAGACACCCGGCTGTCTGGGGCGAGCGCACCCTTCACCCCAGCTGGTGATGCCCACCAGATACCACACCTCCTCGTGCCTGCATGACAGCGGCCCTCCTGAATCTCCCTGTGTAACAGGAGAAACACAGAGCATGCAAGGAACAGCTCTTGTCAGTATTTCTCTCTTAAAGAAAGCCTTGATTAAAATCAGTATCATTCAGTGTTAACACCAGCATAACTGTCTAGATTTCAATCACTTTCATTTAAAGATAATTAACAGAGTACTGAAGCAGGTTTTCTGATTTTCTAGTAAATTGACTTCTAAATACTTTCCAGCCATTGCAAATAATTTCCATTTCCCATTAAAGTTCACAACTACTGTGTTTTGTTGTTTTTTTAAATTTATCTCCATAAACATACAAGCAAACCTCAGTTCTCTTCATGGCTTATCTTGTTTGTGTGAAGCTGTTCTCCCCTGGATAAAACACATCTTTGTTTTCTTCTCTTGTTCCTAACTGATCTTTCTGAACATAAGGTTCTTTAGAGTAGCTGTTATGAGTTGAGACAACAGCAAGTGTGTTATTTTTATAAAACAGCATCTCCATGTTCTGGTACACTGTATCAGATAAAGAAAGCTTAATTGGCGTGGAGGAAAAATTACTTCCCAGCTCCAAGTATTTTTATTCCTAATTAATACCAATCATAGTAGCAGTAACACTGAAACACAAAAATGCTACCTGTTAAAACCTTAAAGTGAAAATACTGCATTTGGTAGAGAATTTAATCTTACTATTAAGAATTCTTTTTTCTAGCATAAATTAACTCAGAATATTTAAATTAATTTAAGTGCATGAGTTTACACTTCAGCAGACAATCTGGCTCTCTGAACTCACACTGTTGTGACATTTTCAATTCTAATAACAAACAGACCCGTCTTCTCAAGTTGTCTTTAGCCCTCCACCCCCTGTGCATTTTAACAGCTTTTCTCTCAGCCTCCCTTCTAGTTTGTACACAGTGGATGTTTTAAAGTAACCCTTCACATGCTGTATTTCATGTCAAGAAATAAAATGATCACATAGAAAATCTGCTTTTATTGCAGAAATGCTTTGAGACCCTAGCTCTCTTTGGATTTCTGATACTCTGAAGGAATGCTCTTTTACTCTCTAAATGGGTGACAGATATATAAATACACATACTCAGAGCTTCTTATCCGTGGAATCTATCCCCTAATGATTTCAATGTCACATAGGAAATATTTTGCATATACATTGATTTTCAGTGCTTTAGACATGCAAAAGCGGCACATTAATTAACAGCTCTATTGATAACCTTATTTTTCTAATGGCAATTAAAAAATAATTACTGCGCTCAATTATGTATTTAAACAAATGGTTGGAATATATGACTATATACTAGTCCTTTTCATTACCTTACAAGCATCCCTTCCACCTTCATCATAGCCAGCACAAATCACTTTGTCACCTATTCTGCGCTTCCGGTACCTTGCCTGGCATTCTTCTTTTGACATGAGGGGAACAGTAGCCTTCTGAAGAATATCTTCTACACGACCTATGTAACATGCAGTACGGACAGAGAAATGTTCACTTCAAGCAAAACAGAAGTTAAAAATTAAACTCTAGAAATTCCCATACAGTGATATGACAAAGTTGGAGGCCACTGCTTTTAGAGTGTTGTTAGATGTTCATTACAACGATTTTCCTTTTTTGTGTGTGTTAGTAAACAACGTGAACTCTCTACTGATTTGGATGCTTTTATAATGCCATTTTGTCTCACGACTAGACAAGCTTCAAAACTCCCTTATGATCTGCAATGAATCCTCATACGAATACAGCTTCCAGGACATTGGCCCTTGAAAACTGTCCGCCCACTAAGAACATTGCTTTGTGTTATTAACAATTATTTCTTAGTAATGTGTTGCAATAGGTTTGTGCTCTTCCAGTTGCCAAATCTGTGCTGCTCCATGACCTAGTAGTTTACAGAATTGAGAAATTTGCACATAGGGTAAATAAGAGTATTTGAGAGCAGTCTTTTGTTAGAAATTCACAGAAGAAATTAACTTTCAAATAGAAAGGTATATAAAGAAAAGGACATGGTTTAAATTGGTGTGTATATATATATATACATATACACACATGAATATTACACATATAAAAACATAAATAAATACATGTAAAAACAGAATTTTATAATTAACAGCTATTCGACCTACCTCCGTATAAAATCAGAGGAGTTCAAATCCCATCTACTCACAAAACACAAAAGTCATTGACATTGTTTATAATCAACCTTCAGAATCATAAAAGCA
Source organism: Eurystomus gularis (assembly GCA_013400335.1). NCBI lineage: Eukaryota > Metazoa > Chordata > Aves > Coraciiformes > Coraciidae > Eurystomus > Eurystomus gularis. The sequence continues at coordinate 87,790 of VZZY01022689.1, forward strand.
GCATACTTCAATCTCCAATTTCTAAAGTCATATGAATACAACCTCAATCATAAAAAAAAAAGCTTGGGTTATCCACAGACTGCAATTCAAAACCCCACAGTTCAGTGATAAGTTGTTGGCTTTTTTCAGCTGGGAGCATGAACAGGAGGGTGCATTCCAGATGTATACTGGGTTTTGCCAGTAGATAATCTAGAATCTAAGGAAAAGTATGAGGGCTGTACAGGATATATTTAAGGTTGCATTCTTACATATTTGAAATTATTGAATCAATTTATTAAATCTAGCTTTTGTGTCAGAGCACAGAGTTATTAAATGATATTTTCATACATCTTTCATATATGTTTTATGGTGTTTTAATAGATGTTGATTCTCACTAGGAATTTTATTACAGCACTGGCCAGATAGCAATAATGGTAGCCAAGAACATAGTAGAATTTC